>QVOB01022315.1:0-30763 GCA_014839585.1 Pseudomyrmex concolor
AGAGAGAGAGAGACACACAGAAAGTCCTCGATCATTACATCCGATTGTCAACGAATTAACATAGAGATTTATAATGAAATGTTCGATTAGAACGGGGTTTAATTAGTGCGTTTGTATGTTTGAATTAAACGTTAGATTAAATATGTAATTACTGTGCACCGAGAAATATCGCTTGTGTTAACGTCTCTTTGAAAATAACCGAATTTTAATGGATCACACGTGAATTCTAATGGACATGCACATTTTCACAGAGCCGATATCTCGACCAAAGTAAAGTTCATGTGATAAAATGTAACACGTGGTGTAACGTTTGTTTAAATTTATCAATTTACGGATTATTAATTTACGGATATTTTTTCACAGTTTGTCTACAATTCAGCGGTTAAAATTATGAACGCGTCATCAATCAACTTTGTTGTCGATATATATATACATATATATACGCTTCCTCGCTCCCCTCTGTGTGGTCGGCTTTCGAAGCTTAAATTATTACGATCGCTCGAGTTTCCTTGCCGCGTTTCCGCACCGGAAGACAATCGATAACACAGGTATCGAAAAAATGAGCATAAATCACAATGCGATACGATAACATTCCCGTTACGACAACTATTCGCCATACATATATTCGAGAGACACAGAACAGTCGCGTACGCGACACAGTCGAAGGAGAGACAGAACTCGCAGTATCTTCTGATATCCGTCATAAAAGCAGTGTGCAGTAATTCTCGGTCGGAATGGGAGAAAGCTAGAGGCGAATCTCCATGAAACGATATTACTACGTCTTGGTTCTCCAAGTACTTCTGTGTCTCTCTCTCTCTCTCTCTCTCTCTCTGAACTCTGCTCGACGGCATTCTGTCAAAATAACTGCATCTTCCAGCTTAGACTACACTGTATTCTACTCGATAATTTTACTTGCGACGAATCGCGTTTGAGACGAGAACTAATACACGTCTGATAGAGAGAGAGAGAGAGAGAGAGACATACAAAGAGAGGGAGAGAGAGAGAGAAAGCGAGAGACATAAAACATCGTTTTAGGGATACGTGGCGTTGGCAGCGCAGTACCGTGAGATGACAAATTGCCATCGCGGTTGTTAATCTATCGTTTTTGCCCGAGCCGGTCGGGGTCAAACGTGTCGTGATGTATTTTCTTTCCAGCAAGACCGCGATAAATTCTCGTTACGTCCGACCTGCCTTCTTGTAACTCCGCGGCTAGCGCGAACTTGCGCCGCGGGTCATAGCAAATCTTCGTAACAAATGGATTCGGGGTTAGGCAACGGTAGCCGATAAACGCGATTCCACGACGGTTGAAGCGAAATGAAGAAATAAGTGGAAGAAAAAATTGCATTTGCGCACGCATGCATCGCTTCCACTGGAACATCATCCGCCGCGAGAATCCGATGGCGGCGGCGGCAGCGATCCATCTTGTTTTGTCTTGACGCGATATATCGGCCGACTCGCTCGATCTTCATAATCAAATTCTTATATAAGTAAGCGCGAGATATGTCGGGGAAACATTTTTCTCCGGTTGTCTTCGGAAGTACGTGCAACCTTCATCCGTCTTGTTTTATCTCCCGACCGGCACTTTCCGTGATTCTCTTCTCTCTACGTGTACAGCAGGCGACGTTGATGAAATGTCAAGCGACTTGATATTCTTATGATTAATGCGCGCATTGATAAATAACTCATTTCTGATAAAGTATCCGAGTTGTCTCGTGCAATCTCGTCGCGAAGCGATATGAATTCGTTCAAATCAGATTGCAAAGTTGAAACTTTACGCGCGCAGATATAATATCTCTGCTCGTTTTGCTTGTACACATGTGCTTTTTTTAAATTTCTGTCAATGTAACGATGATTTATAAGATGATTTGTAATTGATCGAGATAAATTCGTTTATGTGTCGCGTTATTACTCGCGCAAGACACGCGTCATAAATTTTATACGACCACGCGTTTGAAATATTTTCCCGTTATATCCGGTTACAAATCTCGACGACACATTCTATTGTTCGCGATCGATGTTAAAAAACAAAAAAAAAAAAAACAAAAAAAAATGTCAAATTTTATCCACACGAGAGAGGAAATGCCTTCTAAAATAACCCCACTCGTGTTTCTGACTGGCTTTGAAATCGCGAAAAAGAATTTTTAGTTTTGCCGCGCGCGTTATTCGCACACAGTTTTTGCTTTTTCCCTTATGGTTAATTCGTGACGCGCTCTCAATGTGATCAATATTCCGAGCGGTTGCACGATTGAAACTAAATTTAGTTGAATGCGCAGATGTGATCTTCCCTTTCGAGTTCTCGCCAACGGCGGAATCGCCTCGCAATCTCCTCGATGCAAAAGAGAGAAAGAGAGAGAGAGAGAGACAAAGAGACAGAGAGACAGAGAAAGGATAGGAGATGGGGAAGATGTGTGGGGGAGCCGCGGAATTGCACGAATCGGTCATCCGACGGCAGTTCACGACGTGTGAACTGTAAATTGTGGTGGCGTAGTCGCTCGGGAGTGACGTTCCGCTCGAGTTCGTAATGCAAACGCAATCTAACTAAGGTCAGCGTACGCTGCTTTGTAGGCATTTGGTGATACGGAATTAATGTCGGTTTAGCAATCCGTTCGTGCGCCCTAAATTCTCTCACATTGTTAGCGGACACACACATGATAGCACTTCTAAACATTTATCGTATAAGCGGTGTACAAAATAACAACTAATTAAGAACAAATAAGAAGCAGTTTATATCGCGAAAAATTTTTTTAGATATCTCTCTGATTTATTTTATGAAACAAATGTTCAAATTTGTGTTTTAGAAAGAAATTCATAAAATTTTATATATTTTTATTTAAAAACTTTTTCTTAATATAAATATCATTGTTTTTTTCAGTTTTTCAAAATTTTAGATTGTTGTTGAAAAATTATAAACTAATTCCGTGGAAGGAAATGCTTATTTAAAATTTTTTTTCTCTCTCTCTCTCTCTCCTCTCTCTCTCTCTCTCTCTATGTTGTGTAAAACGTCAAGTGCAAGTTTGTTTCTTCGTAAAGAAGAAGATTCATAAATAGTTGTGGGGACGATCAAAAAGAGCGCGAAATTATTCTACTCCCCCCCGTGAGATACATTTCCTAATTCCCTAATTCCGCAAAAGGCGCGCTAGTCTTCGCGACGGAAATTGCAGGATTACACTGTGCGAATTCCTTTGACCTTACCCGAAGGTACGTTTATCTTCTTGTCACAGAAGTTGCTAGATTTCCATCTGGGCGTGTAGAGATTCCTAAATGCGTTTATCACTATGGCGATATATGGCGTTGTTGAAAGATCTAAAATGGTAAATTTCCGACGACTGTCTTTAATAACAACTATCAATGTTAATTAGCTAGTAGAGTGTGACAAATTATATTAGATCGTGTTAAAATAATTCTTTATTTTACAATATTATTATTTTTTTTTAATGATATGGAAGTGAATTAATTATGTAGAAAACAAAAACTATAAATTTAAATAACTTGCGCGCGCGCGCTACGTAGACTAACGTATATGTATGTATGTGTGTGTGATTAAAAAAAAAATAATAATTTACAATTGCGACTGTTTGAGTTCCAATTTAAAGGAGAAATGCAACCGAGATTTTGCGACTGAGAGATTCTAGACGTGAAGCATTAAAACACGGCATACTGTAAGCACTGCAGTAAGATGCCTCTCGACTTTGCGGTCTCGCGTTTGCGGAGAGGCGCGCGCGTTTCATGCCATTACACCGGGCATGGAATTACCATAAGCTGGTGGTCGGTGGTGTTTATAACTGCTGCGGATTTAATCCCGCGTTGTGCGCCACATCCCGCGGGCTTGCAGCAAGTTTCACAAACCATACGTATCCTTTGACTTCTATCGTGGATTTGAGCAGCTATATCGCTTTTGCACACCGCTTTGTCGTTACACAAAATGCACAAAGTCTAAAACTTTTGAGCACATCGCGCCATTTGTGAATTGTTTTCTATTTGTTTTGTTCCGCATGTGCGGGCACGTGTTAAATAATTAAAAACAAGAGTGATATTGCAAAAATTAAATCAAAACCCTTAAAAAAATCTTTTTTTTGTTTATATTAATTAAATTTTTGATCGAGAGCTAAGAGAGCTCGCTCGTTGTGTCAATGCTGCCGAATAGCTATACTCGGGAGTGATGAACTCCAGCGCGTTTCACTCTGCTCTCTGGATAGTCGATCGATACATAGTCGGTTACATCGCGCGGGATGAGCGTCGAGCGAAATTAAACAAAATTGAACTATTCTATACGTTTGTCCTTCTCTTGGTCAAACTACTACGCTTGCTGATCCCCCTGTTTATTTGCTCGTTTTTTCTGCTCGGAGTTGATAACGACGAACATGATCTCGCAATCGTGGGCAATCTCTTCCTCGAATGCGATTTTAATTTCAAAGTATATTAAAGCACGAAGCTGATCGTTACGTTTGACGAAAACTCGATGATTATGTGTTTTTGAAAAAGTTTATATCGATTTGACTACATGTCACATGCAGCTCTGGAGACATGGTTTATCATCTATCATAAGTACACGTAACGCGTATTTGGCTAAGTTTTAATTATTGTATCTTAGAAGTTAATTTCTAAAATGCTTGGAGGGAGAAAAATACAAGTACGCAAAAGTCATGCGTATGCAGTTTCCCAATCTTTTACATATTTTATGCATTGCAATTTTTTTTCTAGAGAAATTGTAATTCTGCGTAAGATATCGCGTTAATAGATTTCGCTGTTTGTCTTGAGAGCGTTTCTTAACCGAATCCTCCGGATTGTTTCCGAATCATTGCGATGTTAACGTTCTCGTAACGAGAGGATTATCGGGTCGCAACTGTGCTTATTTAGAATACAATCGGGAGATTTTAGGAGGTCGAGACTTATCCACCTCGGGATACAATCGGCTAATGGAAGAGAAGTGGGAAAGGGCGAAACTGCGGAGGAAATGAAAATACGATTGGAAGTGGCCGGAATAGAGTATTTTCTTTCGTTCTTTCTCGTTTTCCCCGACTTTCGTTCGTCTCTGGTCTCAATTTTCCCACGCGTCAAAGTTTCATTATACACACACACATACATACGCACACGCACACGCACAAAGGCTTACTCGGCGTGTCACGTCACGGGTTCAAAAACGGTCGGATTTTCGGAGCGGTCCAAAGGTTAAACAAATGTGACGATGGCGCATTTAAAGCTTTTCATGTTTGCTCGTATTTATTCTCGGTATTAAGCTTTACGGTATCTCGACAAGAAAATGTGAGTTTGAGAGACAAAATTCACAAGTCATTTTCTTGGTGTAATTCAACGCGTTTCACAGTCCATTAAAGTATTGATATCAATCTCATTTAATGTCGCCTCTTTAGGGGGTTTAGGTAATCAGAGCGATTATTGCTTCTGCGTTGATAATGTACTAATCAGCACGCTTTATTGACTACGTTTAATGCAAAGCTCGGCAGTAATTACGGTATCGCAGCTTTATCAAAATGCATTGTAGTGTGAAATTGTGCGAATACAGAAGAGAAGCCGGACGCAAGTACAGATTTCTACAATCAATAAATCGAAAAAGCGACGAGCAAATAATGCAAAAGTCATCACGGGGGAGAAAACATAAATGAGAGTGAAAGAAAGAGAGAGAAGAAGAATAAGAAGAGATATACTATTTCATGTAATCAGAGACTATTTTATATCGTGATCAACTTTAACGTTTGAATAGTACACGTAGCTGCAAAATAAGATACGAGGCTAATGCATGCTTATCGCAAACTCGTGCAAACACCCGCAAGCGCAAATAATGCACATTTTAATGTGTTGGATAAAAACCGGATGCTGCCGGTTAGCGTAAAGCTGCAGACTTAAGCTGCATTATTTCTACGCGAAACGCTAGACGATTGAATGAGACGCGCGCGACAGACGAAGCCAGCGTATTTTACGATGAGCTTATTATTTATGAAAACGTTTAAAAAAACAAATACGTACAGAGCAAAAAGCAAAAACAATTGTTATTATAATAAGCGCGTCTTGAGCTATTAAATCGAATCCGAATTGAGTCGGCAGACAAATAATTTGCTTTAAATTCAAACATGCATTGCCGCATAATTATGCAAGCTGTCTCGTAGAGCATAAATCGATCTTGCACACGCAAGCAAACGTGGGACGATCATCCAGCGAGTAGTAGCAGCAGCAGCAGCAGCAGCAATCGCCGACGCTCGCCTATTCGGAGGTTGTGCGGTCTATACACGACGAGACATGGATCACGATCGCGATCGCAATCGCGACGGGAACGGCTCGTGCGAGCAGATTTGCCTTGTGCGATTCCTATTATTTGCGTCCGCGATTGTAGATCGTGGCAAGCCCACCGGGCAATAAATCGATCTAGGAGCGCCAATTCCGCTTCGATCGGCCGACGCTGAATCGCTTCCGTATGCTGCTTCCGAGTGCGATTTTATCGGAATCCTATAAAGGATCCTATAAAGGGTTTCTCTCTTCTTGTGTCCGCGGTCTCGTTTCCCTCGCATCCAGTCCTCGTCCTGACGCGAGTACTCCGGGCTGATATTTTATACATTAGCGTGCGCCTCTTCCTAGCACCTTGTAAATCAATTTTTTCACTGTCTCTTGAATCGAATTTTAGTGTCTCAGTGGGATCGCGGCATGGCGACCACAGACCAGACAGGGAAACGCTTTTGAATACGAAACAGATTTGCTCTCGTATCGTTTCGTCGCCTCCGTTTACGAGGCGTTCTCTTATAAAATCTCTTTCTAAAACTACTACTACTACTTTCTAAAACTACTACTACTACGTTGTTTGAGAGAAACGAAGAAGGAAGACCGCAGCTTGCGGTCGCGTATATATTTGCATATTGTTCGTGATATCAATTTGAATATAACGGACAATATTCCATTAAAATAATGGAAACCTATACTCGGGTTTCTTTCTCGGCAGAAACAATGGTAACGGTTCAAGAAAGATTGGTGATTAAACGAGACATTAAAACATATAGCTTCAAAAGTAATAAATTAAACTATTGAAAAATTTTATAAAATATTTTTATAGATGCATAGTGAACGTTATAATACATATTTTCTCAATCTTATTTATGATTTACGTTATTGTCATTAGATCAGATGACAAAGATACATATGTATGCATATACAGTATCTGCGGAATGAAATCAACTGCGTCGCTATATTCATATAATTATTATAATCCCGCTATTGAAATTACATCCAAGAAGGATCATAGACAACGTTACTATTCACGTTGTCCGAGAAGAGGTATAATTGTACTTACGCGATACAATGAATAGCGAATATTGAAAGAGAACGAGAGAGAAAAAGAAAGAGAGACAGAAGGAGATTTAACTAAGCACACAATCCGATATTTCTCCAACCGCGAAATAGGAAAGCTGCTTTCTATTCATGCGCAAATTAATCACCTGTTATTCAATATCTGATGGAGAACATATCGAATTCGATAGCTTTTCGGATTATGAACTTTCACACACGGCATTATGAACATACGTAGACGTTAGTATAATTGCATACGTTGAATAATTAAAAAAAAAAAAAAAAAAAAAAACGCATTATGGAAATTTGCGCATCGTGCGGTCGTGTGTGTAACGTGGAAATAGCTTGGTAACTATTTCGTATCTCATCGCATACTCGCGTGACGCGCGTGATTTCGCATTTGCATTAATACAATCCGATTACTTCGCGTTTAATTAATTCGTCGTTATTCAAAAATATCGGCGACATTTCGATAATCCGCGAGATTTACTATTATCCGCGATATTTCACGCGGAGCGCGAGCGCGATCTGTAAAATAAAGACGCTGCGCTCTGTGGTATCGCCTCTCGCCACATTTTACAATGTCCATGCAAAAAATAGAACAAATAATCCTTTTCCATACCATTGTTACCGCGAAAGCGCACCGCGTACGAATATTATATTACGTCGGTGAACACAAGAACACACCGGTCGTTCTTTTAGCGCATAGAAAGAACGCAAAGGAAGAACTCGCGAAGAAAGCATTTGTATTACGTGCTAAACACGCATATACAATGAACATTGTGCTCAGAATCGGAGAAAGATGATGCTCTACGTCTCGCTTAATTGTGCACGTTTTCGCATTTCCTGCGAGGAATTCATATTGTAATTTGCGTGAAAGAAAAAACAAACATGTTGAGTCAGAGAAAGGGAGAGACATTCATATAAATTTATATTGCCAAAAATGCACAGTATATATAAATTCTGATTGAATTGTCAAGAACTGAAATAATTCAAACGTTAAAAAATTTATCTTGACGATATATTTAGACATTTTCTTAGGATGTGATGTCGATATAAAAGAAATGTGATATTTTCCTGTGACATTCTTGAAAAAAAAAAGCACAACCATCTCGGCGATTTTATATGAACGTCATACGGCATCGCAAACAGCGCGGATAACGCTGAGCATTATGGAGACAGAAATGATGGCACCGTTCCAACTAGCGAGATTATATTTCTTTTACACATTATGTATATATATATATATACATAAATATAAATATTATATATATGCCGCAATATAAATATTACATATATATATATATATTTGTTTTTTATTTTGTTGTTTCTTATATATATCTCATGTTTCTATATATATATATATAGCAAGAAACACGAGGCTCACGCATGCATAATACATATCCCAAAGACGCGCCTTCCATATGCATCAGTGTCTATACGCGTATAAATTCGTAATACGTCCATTGCGCCTGCAAGTTTCCTTATATGCGCTCGTTGCAAGGATATTAACACGTTGTAACAAGCGCCTATTGTAGAAACGCGTGTACGTGATGTGCGTGTACAAATTGAATGAGACACGTGCGCGCGTGCTTGCTCACGAGACGGAAATCCGACAAAATGGTTTAACAACGCGCGCATTCAAATGTACAAAAAAAAATGTTGTTATTTTTATTGTACTTAATTCAAAAACTATTATAGAGATCTATATTCGAATACACATTGTTTTCTTATGATCATTTGTAATATATATATAGCTCTGATAAAGTTCTGATAGGATTGTTTCTATATACGAGATGCAAATCGCAAGCATCCGCAATATAGGATAGAGTTTTTAATTGAATTGAATTCGATTATGTGTCATTTTACACTTTTTAAAATTATTTTAAAAAATATTTCACACATATCAACATTACTTGGCCTCTTACTGGCCTTATTTTATTTCTCTTGATTCTTCTATAAAAATATATACTTTTATCAAACGTTTAAATCTCGAAAATTCGAGCATTTGAATTTATCGTATGACAATGCATGAGCATATATAACGGCTCATTTTAAGTTTTAACTCGGGCGATATTACCGCTGCTATTTTCTCCATCCCTTTTTGAGGATATATGGATAGGATGGACCGCAGGAAAGCTCAGTTTCCGCGGTGCGGAAGTAACTCGAAGTCGACACAAAAGCACTAGCGACCGAGCAAAAAAGTACTCTTGACTACGGGAAATTGGCATTTTAGATTATTTAGCGGTGCAAAGCAGACCGGAAGGGGGAGGAAGATAAAATGTTTATTATATTTGGTGAAGAATTAAAATGCGTCGGTAAATGTTTGTACATCGCCAGTTTCGCGTAATCACTTTACGTATGCGAAATATGAGTGCGACGCGTATTACAAAAGCATTCGCGTATTTGCCGCGAGATAATTAACGTAAATGTTATCACCCCGTTCGAACAAGGGAAGATATTTTCGTTGCACTATTCTGTTTTTGTTCTTTTTCTTTTTAGAGTAGAATAACGTAATAACTTCAGGGCGTATTACGATGTTATAATGCACAAAGAAATCGCAATTTCCAGCGACGATATTTCTTGAAAAAATAAGAAAAAAAATAATATAAAGCACTTTTTTAATATAAGCACTTATGTATGCATATGTATAATAATTAATCGATCTATGTGGAATAAACAGATGTCAAAACAAAGAATAAGAGAGAAGAAGAGGAGAGTTATCTGAAAAATTATACAGACATTTAAACATCCGCAAGAGAGACGGCACTCAATCAGATTCTCATTACAGGAGAGAAATGCTTTAAGTTGACGAAAGAATTTATAGACAAAAAAAAAGAGAGGAAACGTCGGAAAGTAGTCTGTATATTCAGTCTGTACATTCCTCAGGTACATTCATAGAGCGGCGTTGAAGGAAAAGCGGTTCGTGAGCGCGAACATCCTGATTCTACAGCGTCGGGTATTGTGGCGACGGTTTTCTCTCGTTTCCTCTAGTCCACGAAGGAAGAGATCCTCCAGTCGAGTGCTCGCGCGAATGCCCGGCTTTCACCGGAAGATGGTACAAAAGCACGCCGGACGGATGCCACACCAGTCCCCCGATTGTGGGGGAAGAAGCGATGGAACGGAGATGTCAAGGAACGCCGGGAAGAATCATCGTCAGGAAATATATTTTTTTTTTTTCGGATATTTATTGTTGCATTGTCGTATTTTCCAATCCGAGATATAATTTCGTTTCTTCGCGTACAAAAAAAGTAAGCTTCGTAACCAGCCGCATTCCAAAATGCATGAGTAAGAATTTCCTAACTTCGAGACAAATTTTGCTTTCATTTTTTATCAGTTACTAAAATAAAGCGTACGTATGTAAACTTTATAAGTTAACTTGCTTTGCGTGCAACAGCGCATCAGTATTAAAGTGTCATTACACGCAACTTTATTTGCGGAGAGAGGAAACGCTGTACTTAACTCGGTCTCGAGATATTTTCTCTCTCGTAGCTACATTATGAGACATCCTGTATAAGTTACAAATGTCTTCCGTCCACAAATGGAACACCCGTGAAACACACAGCAGCAACGTGCTGGACGAGGGGAAGGAGAGAAAATTCGCGTAAGGCTGGCTCGGACAGCCGGACGAATCGCTTGCCTCGTGTCGCTACACGGTGTGCTCTCGCAGATATCACGGTCGAAAGGTCAGCCCCGTGATAAACGAGGTCGTTAATCTACGCCCCGGATGTAAGAAAATGAAGTTTCCTTCCCGTCTGCACCCGGGCGCTTTGTTTCGTCGGACGCAGTGCTTTATCCCGCCGTAAATTAATCTGGACTGCCAGCGTGCGTGCTGCCGAGGTAAACTAAACCGGTAAACCGCAATTGCATCGGCTCATCTGGGACCGCTAAATTCGACAGGAGCCGACGCGGTGCCGCGATACGAACGATATTAATACGTCGGATATCGCTGTAAAACTGCTATTCATTCGTCGACATATTGCGAGTCGATTGCGTTCCAGAGAAATGCGTAACAAAATTGCCAATATACCGACGTGTATGGATAAAGCTATATTACATTTTGCGCGAATTGGCTTGTTACATATAGCACGGAAATGCTTTTTAAATCTGTTCCACTAGGTTTTTTTAAACTTGATTTTTTTAATACAAAATAGTAATTTTACGTGTGAGAGAGAGATTCCATTTTTCAATATAAACAAATGGTAGATTAAACTGCAATTTAAAATCCGTAACTGACGAAGTATCCCGATAATATGTATAACAAACGCTCTGGTTTCAGAAATAGAATGCATAAAAGTTTCGTCAAAGTGAACATGTATGTGTATGTGTGTTGCTGCGTATGTGCGCGAAAATCGGCTAACTATGCTCACATATTGTAGCTTAGCAGTATTGTATTGATATCACTTTGCAAATCGAATGATGCAGTTAAAAAAGTATTTGATGGGTAGATTTTACTCAATCGCACGCTACATGTTGCGTGACAACGTTGTAATCCGTCGTATGTAACGTAACATCGCGATAACCCAAAAAAGTTCACGATAGTGTAATTCAATTTACACACAAAATCTAATTTTAACTCTCCGAATAACGTCAATGAAAAATGTTAGCAAATACAGAACGTACAAAAAGCTGACGGTCACACAAATCTGTGCGACATTCGTGCGTCATCAATCGCTCAGTCTATAACAAATATTACCCAATCTAGCTACTGGCAGTTTAAACTTGGAAAACTATTGTATTTCATGTACATTTAGCAAATAATTGAACACGTACACGTATGAGTGGGAGTATACAATGTATAAATATAATACACGACGGAGCTTAGTTAAACACGATAGAACGTATCGCATCTCAAAAATGTGATTGCTTTAACCAATATTTATCACTGGTCAACATTTATAAAGCATGTGAACGCTTTAAATTTAATTTGGAGATTGAATCTTTATTCGTAGATATTCACCGTAGAACTTTATTTATTGGGTCAGATAAATGTATACGCATGTATAAAAACAGTGAATTACAAAAGTTTGAGGATACTGTTTTTTTTAGTAGATCTATATATCGCGCAAACGTTTTCTGTCGATATATTTTTTTTAGTATTTATTAAAATTGCGCACATTTTCTCTATATACGTATACACGCTCATTACATTATCAAACATTATTATTTCTGAAAAAATTAGACGATTTGATGTTTAAAAAGATAAATTGGTTAAATCTCCAGACGACAATTTTAGCTTCTTCTTAAGATCGAGAAGTGAAAAAAAAAGAAGCAACTCGGTTATGCAAAAGTGAAAAATTATGCAAAGTACTCGCAGGCTTTGACGCGACTAGTCACCGAGGGTGGCGCAAATGTGCGAGGCGGTGAACGGCGCGAGAGGTCTTACAGAGGTGTGAGGACAGACGTCGGGAGTTGTTTTTACAACGGGATATTCGGCGCAAAACTCCGACGCCGTCTTCGTCGTTGCCGGACGCGGAGTTGAATTATCGGACCGCGAAGCGGGATTTTGGGGTTGAAACGCGTTAAATCTTAAGCTGTCTTAATTTCCGACTTGCGCGCGATGCAGAGGCATTTCGTGGCTCAGCGCGAACTGTGGTCGACGATGCAAATTCTTTGGCGAGAATTCCCATATAAGTGCCGGACGTGCAGCTCCCTACGGCTTTACCAGGGCGAAACGAGATTCCTGGCATCTGACGCCGGGAATATTATATTGACTTTCACGTAGAATATCGTTTCCCTCTCTTTTCCCTCACTACGGATTTATAAAAGGAATGCATAACACAATCCTCGCACATATTAAACTTACAAACAATAAAGAATAAGAATAATTTCTAACGGTAATTCTTTTAAGTATCACTTTTTAATTCTTATATTTTGTTCTTTTTTTTTTCATTTTTTCTGAAAATAGTAAAGATCAAAATAACTTTCTCTCATCTAAAGAAGATAAGAGAAAGATAATTTGGAACTTCTCAGTCATTTGATGATCATTATATTTAAATGATTGTATGACTCAGAAAAAAAATGATCTTCAGTACATAATGTGGTACATGCGTCTTACATTTTACGTTTTCTTCGAGAATCGTTCTACTCGATCACTCTCAGTCACTCAACAACTCGGATCGACTCGATCACGTTCGTTTGTTAGAGAAACGCCGTTTCTCAAGCAGTATTTTGAAACTTCTTAAAGAACTTGTTCCACGCGGAATTAGGAGTAGACATGTGTAAGTTTGCAATCATCGTGATCTTAAGTTTACTCTCGGGAGTTTTCAGTTATACCATAGGATGGTCCGAGAAGACGTCCTGTGTTCGATCATTTGTAATTTTCCGCTCGATGTAGCATAAGCTCGCCGACATGATTCAGAATACTTTTAGCTATTTGCCGAAAGATATTTTATTTTGTCATAAAAAGAAGGGGGCATTGCACGAACAGAAGCGAAAATATTTATGAAAGAACCGAGGACTTAGTGTCGGAATGAAGAAATGTTTAATGCTTCGTCTAAACTGCGTTTCTTTATTAAAACCTTTTCTTTTTATATTGCAATAACAATGTACTTATGGTGTGGTAACAAGGAATATTTTGTTATCAAAGAATATTGTGTTTCTGTATTTTTCAGACATCTTGCTTTAAAAAATAAGAATTTTGTATTTAATTTTTTTTATATTTGAATACAGTTATTTAACCACGATTTTTACGATTATTTTATGACGTTCGCCGAAGAACGTTTTGAACTAAGCAATCTCACGTTGATGGAGATATGGCGCATGAAACTCATTTAGATCTGCCGATGTATCACGAGAACGGAGCAACTGATCGGGTAGTATAGAAAAGCGCGCGGTGTGTGTTTACCATCGAATTTGCATTGTAAAAGAAAAGCGGTTGCGCGATTTTGCATGAAAATCTCCCATACGACTGCGAGAGTGGACTTTTCAATCGTGCATAATTCAAGCTTCTACCTACGTTTGTCGTGAGCCTCCACCTCTTCTCCGCGCGCGCGCGCACACACACACACACACAACCAATTCCGCGATCCCTACCTGAGAGATAAACTCCGGGCAGTATTTTATTGGCTAGCTGACTTACCCCGCTGAAAGTAATTTATGCTTTGAATATGCTAAAACTCTTCTCATAAATATGAAACAAGTGTCGTGAGTGTTGCCGCGAAGATAACGAATTTTACAAACGATTCCATCTCTTACTCTTTTTCCCTCTTTTTCGCTTTGAGATACGATTCAATATAGAATAGGCAACGCTTATATCGCGCCGTGAGTCATCCCTTTACATAAAAAAAAACCCGATTTTTACGCTTGGTATATTGATTTCTTACTTTTTTTCTTCATTTCAATTGTTACCAATTTTATTATAAACCATATAATTGTTTTTTCCCTAAATTATTATTTTCTTCCTTTGCTTCCGTTTGGAGTCACTCTTCTTTTTTTTTAGTTTTAGTTTTCAAATAAATGCGTTTCTGTTATGTAATCGTGCTTATCAGTGTCTTGCTTCGACATAAATGATCGAGAAGCCGGCTCTGGTTTACAATCTATGCAAAGAGTGAGAGAGAGGAAGGGAGACCCTTAATGTACATACCTTCTCCGCGACAAAGTTTACGGTGTCGATCATCACCGGGAATTACATCGTGGTTCTCGATCTCCGTCAGCGATGCGCGATCGATGACGAACGCAGAGGCTACGTATATAATCGGATTAAATAAATTGATGGATGAACGCACGGCGGTCTCCAAATCCCAAAGGTACGGTCGGCATGATGTACACTCTGTAAAATAAATCTGTGTGCGGTGGATTACGCTGCGCTCGTGCGCGCGAGCCGCGTACACACACAGAAAGAGAGAAACACGTTTGTCCGTGCCTCACGTCCTTGCATGTATACACGTGCGAGATGTTCTCGCGTGTGGCGTGGTGTCGCGAGTGACATTAATTCTTGGTTGAAATGTGTGTATTCGAATTGTCGTCGCGGTGGTTTATTACCGGTAATCAAATTTGTTACGAAGCGCAATTGCACTCAAACCAGGTGATGTACAGATAATTACGAGGATATTATATCGGCATTTGAAGATTTTTACGCTCATCTGATCGCCTCACGTTTGCATCCGGTCACGAGATAATTGAAATAACGTACAATATTTCAAGAGGGGAATTCGCGATTTTCGCATACAATATTGTGTTCAAAATACAGTTTTATTCAATTTCTCGTTTTAATCAAGATTTTTTTTTACACACTAACCTATGATATTACTTATTTTTACTGCGTATTTTCAACAATTAATTTATCGTTGCACTTTGGACATGACGTTTCTCTTCTCGTAATTTTGTTCTGATCGTTTTGTGTAAATATTTCGAATGAAGTAACGCCATCGTAGTTCACGAATGAACGACGCACTAGAATGTGACATTGTCCGAGAACTTCCGTATAATAAGTTCGTGTAATGCGGAAGTAAACCTCTTTGTGCGCGCTGCTGCTCGTTTTCATTATCCCATAAAACATCACTCGACTCTCAACCGCGAGTTATCGCGCGAACACGAGACGTTCAGGTGTCGGCACGTGTATCCACTTTTCCACGTCATATAAAAGCGCTTACTCGTCGAGATTTAGAGCACCGTTCGTAGAGTCAAATTATACAACGCGTAAAGTAGTAGGAAAATCTTTCTCGTAGTTGTCGTAAGTTTAAGACAAAAAATCCAATTAAAAAATCAGACAAAGTCTGAAATATAAAAATATGGAAGTAAATACAATAGTGCCTCGCGTATTTGCCGCGTATTTGCCACATGTTTCCCTTAATATTTCTCTGCGAGTTATCCCTACACATTTCTCTAGAAGTGCTTCGCAGAAGGCCTAGGCTTTCTGCAAAGCACTTCTAGAAATTTGTGGCAAATACGTGGCAAATACGCGAGGCATTACTGTACAGAGCGTTCAAATTTGTGTCGAATACGTTGCACGTTATAAATCTGAATATTTATACATTTTTGCAAGTGGCACGTCTTGATAAATATTTTTTTATCGCATGGAAAATGTTTTTTTGCGCACAGAAGGAACCAAGATATCGAAATGGTTAAATATACGATTTCGGAGTGTTACACACACAGACAGACACACACAGAAAAGTTAAATAACCGAGCGATATTGATTCAAACAGAGGGCCTTGAGGGTAAAACGCGACAAAACCGCAAAACATCGATCTCCGTTTGGAGTCGCTATCGCGATCGTGAAAAATTTTCCATAAAACGCGAATGCCCGACGAAATATTGAACGAGAACAGCAAATGAAAAATATCTAACCAGGTGCGGCAAATGTTTCCGCTCGCTTCGCACATCGTGCATAAAAGTGCTTCACAGTTTACACAAAGTTCTTTACATCTCTAGTGCTAATATCATTGGTGCGAGAATTCGCGAAACGTTTATATAAGTTGCGCGCTATTCTACAGAGAGAACATGTCATTATTACACTCCGCGATTTTTCACGCTACGAAATCAATTCATCACGAGTGCGCTAGAACGGAATTTTTCCACCTGTAATATTCCTTCGCAACTCGGCAAAAGTATATATATCCCCTAGATTTATGTGTATCTTATTTAACAGTTAGATATAACACAATCTTTACAGCGTTTACAAGTTCTTTGTGATCATGGAAATAAATATGAATTTATCATCTTGATAAAACCTGCGAATTTATAACCCTGATATATATATTTTATACTTTTTTTTTATTCAATATACAAGTACGAAGGAGAGCTTACGAAGATAAGAGAGGGACACGTTCGTATTTCCCGTAGACAATAAAAGTGTTTGTTTACGATAAATAAGGAGAGATTAAGTACCATTAATACGAGACCCGTTAAAATACGCGCGAAGAATTCTACATTGCTGCGCGCTACGGAAAATCGTCTAATCTGTTACCGGCGTCTGACCGCTCGTATTTTTCGAAGAAGGGAAGCGCAGCTACAAGGATCTGCAAACACCGTAAATCTGCGTCATTCTTTAGCTTCTTAGCGTCATTCTTTAGTTTCTGCCATCGCGTTTCTCTATCGCTGACCGAAAGGAGGAAATGCCATCGATAAGAATAGCAGTGCGTTTCCTGCACATTCGGGATCTTTTTCTCTTTGCGCAAAATGTATGAAATCTCGTGAATATTCGTTTTTTTTTCTCTTTTGGCTGATTTACAATCGATTCATAGGAGATAGTTCACGCAAGCGTGCGAACACATTCTTGTATTTGCTTCACGAAATTGCTTTGCTAAATTAAATTCCTTGCTTTATCACACGTGCTGTCGATCACGTACACTTTCAAATTGCAATAAGACGGCAAATGTTGAATATCTTTATTGCAGCAAAATTAAAATTGTTGTTTTACATGTTCATAAAAATTTACACATTCGATAATGAGCTTTGAATATTGTTGTAATTTATTATTTATATTGTGAATGTTACAACATAAATCAGAAATAAAATTCGAATTAAATTTCTTTATTATATGAAACGGCGCGCAATTTTGATTCAATTAAAATTTACAGAGAAATATATGAAAGTTTAATGGATATTGAAATATCATGGTGACCGATATAATTTAGTTGGCTATCTATAGCATCTCGCGAGCTATTTATAGGTGCATGCACGTACTCGTGTATGCACCTATACAGATAAAAATATAAAGGGCTGTCGAGATTGTTATCGATATTTGGGAATAAAGTGCGCAGATAGCAAAAGAGTATGTTTGCTGGCAAAGATTGTACGTGCGCACGTTACAATTTACAATACTTTCTGCATTTCCAATTTTGTTTCTTTCTTTAGGGCAAAAAAAAAAATACATACTTTATCTTGGTCGCGTTTGCTTTCCACATCGATGTAATTCGCACGATTTAATTATCGAACGGCTCGAAAAAGAGCGTCGGAGTTTTCACATCGGCGAAACATAGCTGCCTAGCCCGAAGCAATTTTCATTTCGTGTTAATCACTTCGCAGCGCCGCTCTTTACTTTGGCGGACCCGTTTTTCACGGAAATCGATAAATGCCAATTGTAGAACGGTGAGCGGTTCCATTTAGCAAACCAGCAACTGTACATTGAATAAAAACGGTCGTGATATGAAACGCGCGCGATGTGACTTATTTAAATAAAAAAAATAAAAAAAACGTGTATGTTGTAACATGCCATTTGATTCGAAACGCTTGAGAACTTTTTACTTGAGAATAGTTTCTATTTGATTCAATAATTTTTTTGTTTTACACATGCAGTTTTTCCTTTCCCAGCTTTTTAAACATTTTTATCAATGTAGATATTTCCATAAATTTACTACATCATGATATCAAAGTGTTACACTGTAATAATTTAAGATAAGAGAAATTGATATTAATGAAAAAGATGAAGAGATAACGATGTCATACAAGTGCTGAAACTATTCTCGAAAGAATTTCAGAAATGTTTTTTTCCGGCAGTGCGATATCATGAGGATGGAAATATACGAACGTGTAAAGTGAAACAATTCTATGAAAGCAGCGGAGTAAATCAAAATTTAATGGGATTTTATTCGTCTTCACATCTGTTTTTGCTGTTTACCATTCGGAGTCTGCTTCGCTCTCTCAATTCTTTCCCCACAATTATCGCAATCCACAGACACACAATCGTTTTATTTAAATTTCTCGTATTATTTTCAAATAATTTTTCATAATTTATTTCACAATAATAAGTTTATTATTGAGAGAGAAAAAAATACTTTTAGTGAAAAATATTTCAGGGATGACACATTTGACATATAATATTATATACCACGCGAAAAAACATCTCGTTGCTCGCTCATGCAAATAGATTACATCGACACGTAATAGTTGTCGCTTCGCTGTCGAGAGCCATCGCTCCGATTGCGTCTCTCGCCCGACTGCTTTCGGATAACATCTCGCGTTAGATTTTACTATAATTGTCCTTCCTTTTCCACGGACATGTCCGATAACGGTAACCGTCGAGTCGCTTGAATAGACAGCGAGCGAAGCACCTCGATCGATCTCTTATCCGCTGCTTGATGTCGGAACGATTAATTGATCAAGCGAACGGCGGGACAGGCAAGGTCGTTTGCCAGAGACGTTGTTAGGATCTCTCCTCGAGAATCCCGGGAGAGGGAGGGAGGAAGATGAAAACCCTCCGCGTCGCGTCGGCCTTGCCTGCTACTACCCTTCGAAGCCTCATCCGCTTCTATGCGGTACAATTCCTCTTCGCCGGCGGAACGACGACGATGACGATGGATCGTCGTATAACTGGCGTTGTCGTAACTTCCAGCAAATTGACACGACGCGACGCGACTAGCCCAATAAGCAACACAGAGGAATATCGGACTGCGCGGGGTAAGGTAGACCGTAGGTATTCTTGTGTGCGACAGATTTTGTGTGTGTATATATGTGCGCGCGCGTGTGTGTGTGTGTGTGCTGATAACATGTTATTGGGAGAAAGGGTCGAGCATATCCGCGCTGTCCTCGCTTAAATGGAAACAGCTTGCAAGAAACGTTCGTTTATGCGCTTCCGGCATATAGCTTGTGCCAGATTTCCACGTTCTATTATCCGTCGAGATTTTCTTTGTTTTTTTGTTAAATAAATATATCGAGAACAAGAATTTCTTTACGAAAGCAAACCTGGACGTTGAAAACTTTCGACCTGTTGAAAATTCAATTTCAACCGTTTTTGTGAAAAAATTTTGTTTCTTTCTATTTACTGGGTTCGATGATTCCGATGTAGATTATTTCGATAGGTTTTTTTTAATGGTCCTCCTCGTGTCACGGAGTAATGTTGTTGTTTTACAATCGAATGGCATCGACCATTGGAAATAGTAGCCGGGACATAACGGGCTTTGATTCACAGGTTGTAAAATGTTATAACCGGTATATAAACGTAATCATTCCCTAAGAGAAAAGAGGATAGCTCGTCGTATCGCGTACCAGTTAGTCTCTTTGGATTCTCAACTCGATGCAAATTCTCACTCGACTTGAAGTTTTTGAGCGGAAAAACACGATGTGAATTTTTATCTTTTTATCTTTCAATTCGCGTAACAATGTCACTAGCACCCGGCATTAAAGCAATTCAAAGGTGGTGTAATCGCAGTACGCGATAAAAGTAATGCTCGCTTCGTCGTAAACAGCGCGTAAATGGAAAAGATACGAGACGGCAGTTAGATCTCTTATTTTGTTTGTCCTCGCTTCGACTCTACGCAAGCTCTCATAAACTCATAAAGTTTCTTCGTAGAACCTGACTCTTCGTCCCGTTTCTCGTCCTCCGGTTTTCTTTCTTTTCTCTTCTCTTTCTCTTCTCTATCATTTTTGTCTCTTTGTCTCTATGTGTGTGTGTCACACTCTCTTGTTTCTTCTTTACTTTTGCATTTCCCGACTGTAAATCCATCACAGTACATCAAGCTCATGCGTGAAAGATCTCGGCGAAGAATTTAAAGGAAAGAACTTTTCCGCTTTGAAGTTTCCTTAGCATAGTTTCCATCGCTCACAACGTAAATATAATAATATAATACTTAATTGCAAATCAAAATTATTATTTATGCTTTAGCTTCCTCGTGTCGTGCCGGCAAAAAAAAAAAAAAAATAACAGTACTCATTATTTTGTCAAGGAAAATCGCGATCCTCATGAGATTACGCCATCGAGCTGATGGCCATTAAACCGATTGATCGCGTCTAACGGGGGAAAAATCCCGGGGATATCGAATGGCGTAGCTCGTTAATTTCGAATGCAGTTCGATGCGAAACACGAGGACGCGACGTAACGAAACCGGGCCACAGTACTAATTCACGTACAGCGCGATAATGAAAAAGTTAATTGCGAACCCAGCTTGGAAAATACACGACGTCGACAATGGTCTTGCTAAATCCAAGCCGCGGAACACATGCAGGAAGTGCGTTCGAAGTATAGTAGATTGATGCAGAAACTTCGCAGCAGCGAGATCTGGGCATGAATATTGATGATCGTGCAAAATGCATGTGTTCCGCGTGTTACTATTATATATTATTACGCTAATGGATCACGATCGAATATTAGTAACATGATCCGGGCAGCACACATTTTCCTCCCTACGTACTAATTGAACCATATGGCCATATAATGGCCATTTATGTACTTGTATCATACGGGATTAACAATGTGTATATTGCGTCAAAGATCTCCGATTTTCGCTACGCGAGTTAATTAATTTAACAGAACGAAACTAAAACTCAATAAAGTTACAAGCAAAAAATCGCACTCGAAAATTTTTTATTAGTGAGATTCTAAAGGATATAATTGAGTTTTCCTACAATAAATTGCGTATGCGATGTATGTGTGTGTGTGTGTGTGTGCGCGCTCGCTCGCGTGTATGCATTACATAGAATTTAACTTTTAAACTTTCCTCATTTATATTTGGAATTAATTGAAAATATTGATCGTTTGCGTATCAACCGCGATAGCCCGTTTACGGTTTCCACGATATTATTGTGGAAATTCGATGAAAATTGAAATTAATTGAACTCTTTTGACCAAGAAATCTAATTATCTATTATCTTGAAGATGGAAGTGTTACTTGCACACTTTTTTATACACTTTTTTTACAAAAAACATTGATACAAAATGTATATTTTTAGATTAAAATTAGACCTTCCTGCCTTTGGGCTGCGGGTAGTGGCAGTTTATATAATAATATATAATAAATAATCTTAATTTGATGTTGAATAAATTGATTTAATGTGGAACGTTTCGATCGTCGATCATCCTCAGCCACGCTGAATAAAATACAAAATTAAAGAAAATAACAGAGCAAAGGATAAAAAATAAGAATTAAAAAGAAAATAAAAATTAGTATAAAGCAGATCAAGTCGCATACACACCTTAGAGATAGATTAATATACGTTACTGAATGTCGAAAACAAGAGAGACATTGTATATTTTTAATTTTAAATTATAACAGTAAAATTCTTATATATTGATCAATATTTTATCACAAAATATCGATCAATATATAAGAATTTTATTATTATTGTGATACATGTAACTCGGTCA
Organism: Pseudomyrmex concolor; assembly: GCA_014839585.1. Classification (NCBI taxonomy): domain Eukaryota; kingdom Metazoa; phylum Arthropoda; class Insecta; order Hymenoptera; family Formicidae; genus Pseudomyrmex; species Pseudomyrmex concolor. Next base: position 22,316 of record QVOB01022315.1, read on the forward strand.
GTTAAATGCTTTATATATTTTCGTTGAATTATTTAATGATAGAACATGATGGACTGTTGGCTTGTGTTCACGTTGCGTTTTTTTTTTTTTTTTTTCAAAATTAACACATCTAGTTTCTGGCATTATCAAAGCTGTTCGTATACACTTTACGCGACAGCATGCTCTGTACTTTCGAGATTTACAAGTTCGCCGAAATGGTACAAGCCCGCACGCGCTTTGTTCAATAAAATTATCGCTACTAGCTCGTGTAACAAATTCACTTTCCGAATGCTGACACGCAACAAACTGCAAAACGATTTCAACAATTGTACGTCACGGTAAAACGCTGACACAACTTAAAAATATATAAAGCATTTAACTGACCGAGTTACATGTATCACAATAATAATAAAATTCTTATATTGATCAATATTTTGTGATAAAATATTGACCAATATATAAGAATTTTACTGTTATAATTTAAAATTAAAAATATACATTTTGTGTCAATGTTTTTTGTAAAAAAAAGTGTATAAAAAATAAGAGAATTATTAAAAACATACATAAAAACATACATAAATATGTAAAACATTGCCCACTAAAAAAAAATAATTCTATTAGTTTTATATATACATCTTTTATTAGAATATCTTTTATTAGAATATCTTCTATTTTTGCAAAACAGTTTGCATGTAAAAAACCTTGTTATCTTTAATAATACAGTAGACAGACGCTTCGTCTTACTGAAATAGGACTACACTAGTTTTGTTTTTCCTTTTTCTTCAATCGCATTTTGTCGGCAACTTCTTTTGTATGATTACAAAGAAACGAACGAAAGCAAAGAGAAAGACCCCGATAATATCAAAAACGGCAGTAGAACGGCAAAATAATGTCGCAAAATGCAAACGATATCTCATTCACGCGATAACTCTCGACGGAAACGAGAAATCGGTTCAGTTTGAGCACGTTGAGAAAAAAGTCCGATGAATATCGCGCGCGAGCGTTGAGAGCGTGCGCGCATCGATCGTACAAGTCGCTCTTTCCTTCATAGTTTCTCACTTTGAACTTTCGACTGTGAAACGAAACGCACCGGTACGTTTAAAATGGATCTTGTAACATACATGCCGGCCCGCAAATATAGTCCGCAAATATCGAATGTCTCGCTCTCGGAATTCCAACGCATCTTCCCGAGGGCAACAAAAACGTGTCTGATCCTTTAAACGTGTTATATCGAAAACGTGTCTAATCCCTTTTTTCTATATCAAAAGTATAGACCTCTCATAGACGAAATCCTATATCCATAACAAAAGGTAAGGACCTTGCTTTTAAATTCCAATTTCGATGAAAATATCTATTGTAAATACAGATAGAATGTAAAAAAGAATCCAATTGATTATTTTTTGCCAACGTGTCTATATTTATTTTTATATACCTATTAAAGGATATTGTCTCTCACAGTGTTATACGTTTATGGTAGAAATAGACAAATTAGAAAAAAACGAGAATATATACATTCACTAAAAAATAATAATAATTCTATCAGTTTTATACATTGTATATCAAATATTTTTTGTTTTGCAAAAATCTGTATGTTTTAAAAACTTCTCAGGTTCTACTATATTATTATTTTGAGACGAATTATTATGTCATCCATTATATATTAAATGTCTTTGATATGTTCGAGAGCCGCCTCTTTGCGGCTTCGGAACGTCCTCGCTTTCTTTTTGTCAAAGAGCGAGCGAAGAACGTATCGTCTTTCGCGTAACGAAGTCAATGCTTAAGATGTATGACTCGAGTTACGAGTCTCCGTAAGAGAGGTCGAGCCTTCTCGTCATTGCTACCTTCCACAGGACGGAAACGAAAGGAAACGCTGTATCGCCAGCGTCGAGACGGTCAAAGGAAAATCGAGAGAACGTCGCGCAGACGACAGAAAGGCCCTTTCGTCCTTGTTTGCGCGCTCCAGGGTTGTCACTCGCATACTCCAAGAGCTGTACGCGTCATGTATTGCCGTACGCCTTCCAACCGAAATAGCTTCCACCCATTTTCCCAGGCACCTGCTCTCCTTTTCAACTGCTTCCTCTCCCTCTTTCTCTCTCTCTCTCTCTCTCTTTCTCTTTCTCTCTCTCTCTCTGTCTTCCCGGCTCCTAACCCGACCGCATTTCACTCTGCGATCATGCATAAAACAGGCGTTCGCGCTTCTACGTCGGCCTTGACGCTCAGAAAGCGCTTCGCGAACGCGTACATACGTATTATGTGGTTTTCAGGGCCGTAACCAAGTGCCAGATAACAAATTTTTGGCCGAATGTGGCAAGTGATGTACAAATCGTACGTGCATTGCAATCTCCGACATCACGGAACGTGTTACTTCTCTGCAGAGAAATTTTTTTTTTAATAAATCCTATTATACGTCTGTAATAATCAATAGCTTTTCTAAAAAAAGGAAAAAAGACATTTTTTGAATTTTTGAAAAACTCACGTTTTATATGTAAATTTCGCACAAGAGAAAATTTTGTCATAAAACGTAGTAGTTGCGTGCTTCTTCCATGTTTGACTGACATGCGTCATAAATAAAACTGATATTCCCGTGATTAAAAATAAAAGAAGAAAAAAAAGATGATATACAAATGTTTGAGTAATTCGAAAAGCTCTCTCATGCATATATCTGCTGAAGTAATAGAACATTTTTCTTTCTAAATGACTGCAAGTCATATTTTTTTCAAAACACAAGCTAGAGTAAAATAAAATTGATATATTACAAAAGAGATGGAAAATGGAAGAAGAGAGGACGTAAAGTAGTTACGAAAAATCTATTTCGTCTCGGATATCGCGAAATTGTCAGAGATTACAGCCCTGCGTGAGAGACGTGTGTACATCCTCACTTACAATCGCACGTGAGCATACACATGTGAGCGGTTGGGGAAGCGAGGTGAATAACGACAGCTATCGCTTTTGCAACAACCGTTACTGCCGTGTTTCTCGGCACGCGAGAAACAAAGGCACAGCATCGAAAGCGCGTTTGGCGCGAGAGAAGATACGTGTATACGTAAGCGTGTGTGTACATGTACATATATATGCATATATACATATATGTGCGTTAGTTAACACACGCTACCGCGCTTAATTAATTTAGTGGATCACATTACCGTGCCCGCGGCCACGCTGGTAAATGTGGGTGAGCGCGTGTTGTGAATCGCTATCACTAATTTTCGATAAACTCTCGTTTCCGCGCGTTTCGAGTCGCTCTCGTAGCCGCGGAAGCACATTTCAGTTATTTTGCCTGTAGGCTGTTTGCCGACAAGCACGAGGAAAATCGTTGGAACAAAGCATTGTTATTAAATAATTCACTGTAAAAATTTGCAACGTTTTTTTTGTGTGTGAGCACAAGTTAAATCACGACATTGCATAAGTCGAGCACTTTTTAATTTAATACAGTTTCTATTGAAATAGCGCGCACTTTCTTTTTTTTTCCGGATTTGATTTTTCAATTGAAAAACGTCGCGAATCGTCACGACGGTTGTAGCCGCTGTTAAAAGGAATGTATTAATACGATGAACCATATTATAGAACAATCAAGCATATCTATGTCAATTAGCATATCATGTCTTAGAATAATCAAAGCGCGACTATAATACTGCAACTATGATAGTTTACCGAGCATGGTAATCACAGAGGCCTTTGATATACCTAATTGACATGGTTAATTGATAATCTGTATTATCGTTGCGAGGAAATGATCGGCGTGTTAATATCTGCGTAAACGATACTTAGATCGAAATTATTACGAAATAATTAGCGGCTGCAATTTCAAGGTTTATCTGCTATATTCTTGAGACAAAGAGAGAGAGAGAGAGAGAGACGTCGTGTATGCTTTTTTGCGCGAAACGTTCTTCGTACGTATGTTATGTATATTTGCACTCCAATAGTCCGTGCCGCGCGCGAAGAAGACATTTCTGCCGCGTAAGGAAGACACTTCTGCTGTGTATTTTCCCATCTCCCAGCTGCCCTATCGTGCTTTTTCTCTTTTCTCTCTTATTTCCTTTCTTCATAGCGCAACGTACCATCTTGCGATATATACATCTTAAATTACTCTCGAGTCAATTGAGAAGAAACGAGAAGAATTCACGCGAGTCCGGCGAACGTTCTATGTATATCGCGTGTAATTTAAATAGACTACGTACTTTTGCTAACAGCAAATGGTAGCGTTCTCTAAGAGTGGAACAACTCGAAGAAAGTAACTAGAGACAGTGAAGAAAGGAGAGAAAAAGCGACGGTACAGAAAAAGATGTCGTTTTCTCTCTCTCTCTCTCTCTCTACGGTTAAACACACGGTCTTCCTGCCAATTACCGTAGGAATCTCAGGACGAAGGAACGTGAGACGCGCGTGCGTCCGTGTGCGGTATAGTCGGCGACAGGGGTGGTTTGCGGCGGGGCGAGACGACGGTGTCCATCGCCGCCGCTGCCGCCGGGAGCAACGGGAGAGATGTGGAAACCGTGGAGGGAGGTGAAGTCCGGGAAATTAGCTGTTCCCGCGATAAATTGGAGTTTCTGATTTTCGTTTTGCGGTCGTCAACGTCACGTCCCCGATGGCCATTGCGACCTCTTCCCTTCCTGTCCCCGTTGCGCCCCCGCGCACTCTTGGTCGGCATCGGGTACATGGGCCAACCTATTTACCAATCTCTGATAAATTGAGTTTCGCCCTGCGTCATCCTTTCTCACCGTATCGAGCGCCGACGTCGACGTCGACGTTCCTATATGTAACGGCCACGTGTGTAGTAGAAACTTTTATAAAAGAAAAAGACTGAAAATAAGATTGCGTTTCGCGACCTATCGGCAAGTGAAGGAATCCTCTCAAATGTTATCCGCTTATCTCGCATGATTGCGAACGGTTGCTTGGAAAAATCGTTTGAGAGAGAAGTGGAGATTATTACACTCGATAAGATTTATATTTCGTCAAAAGATTTGTGTATGTGTATTGAAGAGACTACGAAATGACTAAATAATGTAGAGAAGATGGAATCATATTTTTTAATTAAAATGTAAAAAATTAATTAAGCGTGTCTTTTAATTTTAATTTTCTCTTTCTTTTTTTTCTGTTAAATAATGTCATACCACAGTCAAAGAAAATTTCAAATATGAAAAATTTTTTTGAAGAATATATTATAAAACGTAATATAAAATAAATGATAATAATGATATATAAAATAAATATTAACAAAAAAAAACAAATTTTGTCTTTCTCTCTATACTTGCATTTGATTTTTAATGACTCTTTATTTATGTTAATATAACAAATAATATAATACGATGATATGTAATATATAGTAGAAACAATTACTACTGTATTACTACTATATTATATAAACTTATGTTTTGCAATAAGTGAAACAATTTGGTTTTGGGTGACGTTATGGTTTTGCGTGTTGCTATTCTTGTGCATCTTTATTGTGCAAACGTATCAAACTGGAAATGGATATCTGCACGCAAAACCGATGACGTTAAGGCACTCGAATGGAATTCGCATCAGGAGTCAACTATTTGGTATATCGGATTGCCTCTCGCAGAAGAATCAATCAATATTCAGGCTTGCATAGCGTAGTATTGAAAGAGCGATCATATCGGGTGGTTCATATGATTTTTGATATTTTTCTCACAAAACGGAAGATAAAATACTAATAAGGCAGAAAAAAGTATTAAGGTTCTTATCTTGTATTATTACTTATAGAAATTATCTGCATTTTTATAGCTGGAATTATTCATTACTTTCACTAAAAAAAAATATTCTTATTTATCAAAAAAGTCGTCATAATTTTTCACTCGTGAACTTTTTGCTTGGTGATATTTATTTTGATCCAAAAAAGACTGTTGACTTGTGCTAAATTTCTTACCAATTTTTGCGCCACCCTGTGTAATCATATACGAGACCGCGCGCGTACACACACAAGCCTCGATGAAACCGAATGTCCCGCCAATAAGTTTGGGGACACGGCTATTTTATCGAACCATATTTCCTCGATAACGATCGCAAGTCAAAACAATCTTTAGTGTGTATGTAACGATAAAATTGTTAAAATCGGTTAAAATGTCACGCGTTATTCTGACTCGCCAGTAACGAGCAACGGAACAACAAAGTGATGTGATTGTGTACAAGATTTTCTGCACACGCATCTTTAAACAGAAATAAAGTTGAAGTTTAAAATAAAACGCTATCTTAAAATTTCAGAAATAAAATATAACGTGAAATAATTATCGAGTTATAATTGCAGAACGAGTTACACATGTAACAAACAAAGAATGTCTCCGTTGCTGAACATGTATTGGCGTTAATTTTTTTTTTAGTTAAGCTATTACCGCAAACTTGCGCGCGTTAGTCCTACCTTAAGTGATACACTCCGAAAGACGCGCCGGGCACAAGTCCGTAGCGATAATAAAGCCGCAAGGTATCTTATCTAAAGTTGACAGAAAAGTGAAGTAGGATGGTCTTGGGATTCTCTCTCTCAGCACATCGAGTGTAATTGTGGGAAGAGAGACCGCGAGAGAGAAGAGAAAACGTAACTTCGCGGCCGAAAGGAAGATAGAAGGGTAACAGTGAAGTTTTTATCGTTGAAACTTCTCTCGCAAGTATTGCGATGAGGTTTTAACGCAACTGTACCAGCTTAACGAGTTTTTAACATAACGTACTTCAACCCGTATTACGGACCTGAGCGGACTCGCGGGCAAAAGATACAGCGCGTGTTTGCATAAGAATATGATAATTACTGAAAACTCTTTCGACTCACATGAAAATGAAATTTTGCAACCCGTGGCTGTTTTCTCGCTGTAATGAGTTTAGTCTTTATCGACTTTGTCGAGTTAACGTTTTAATTATGTTTGGGCTCGAGCGATTTTTAGCGTCGAAATTTTATTCTTCAAAAAAAATTTATTCGAAAGCACAGTGGGGTTATACCCGTTCCATATCTTTCAACTAAATGTTTTATACACGCGTTGAACTTTTTCGATCGGGTTTATGCGGTAAGTCAACTAGTATACTTAAAACGCGAACACAAAAGGTTAAGGAAGCTCACACGGGATACGATCGATCAACAATGAGTTACGGTTAGAAGAAAGATTATACCGCTCGAATGGCGATGTACTTCTAGAGAAGTGGAAGTCGATTCCCTTTAACATCCTGAGAGGCGGTTGTATCAGCAAGCCGCAATAGGTAGAGAAAAAGAGCAAAAAAAAAAAAAGAAGCATATAATCCTCAACTTCCATCATTCGTAAGAAGGAGGAAAAAGTTTTAACGAGCGCACACCGCTCGATATCGACTTCGCGTAAGAGGAACTGGTATATGTTTTCAATCACAAACCCGCGATTTTATCGCGTGCGATGTATGCTTGCTTGCGAAGTTTCGTTCGCATAATTTTCACTTGAAATTAATAACCGTACGTGCATGCAGCGAGAAAACCAGCGTTGCGAATGCAAACGGTTTTAACGCAAATGATGGCGCGACGTCGTCGTCGTCGTTGTCGCCATCATTTCTCACGTATGTGTATATATATATAACTACGATGAAAATGTTCGTGAATTGCGTGTATGCCAAGTGATTCCCTTAAAAGGTCGAAAGTAAGGCGGATGAAGGGAAAACAAGCCAACTGGCATAATTTCATAAGTGTTCGCAAAGAGCAGTCCGCAGAATGGTAGATGTAAGGCAGTTACAGGGGAGTAACCCGAGACGGGGTATTGTATTAAAATTTACATAATAGCCGACTCTAACCTCGGTGCATTGCCCGACCGAGCACTATCCCTCTTTCTCTATCTGTTCGCTTCGTCGTCCTTCGCGCCCTTTCTCAACTGCATCAAGAAGTACAACTTATATATATATATATATATATATATATATATAGTATATATATGTATATATGTATAGAGTCCATTTTTCTTTTTGTCCTGAGATCCTCATTCGTTCGCGAGAACTATTCTTTCTTTCCATTTTCCGTCACTTAGCCAAAAGACCTTACAATTTCTTATCTTCTTTCTCATCTGGAAGATAAATTTAAACTAAGAGATAACACTCCTATATTTTTGTATATTTAAACACTACGACATCTGAATATAAATTCACTTTTTTTTAACGAGTGTCTCTACTCACAGTCGTGATTTATCCCTTTGACGTACAACGCTTCTAAAACGCGTCAAATTAACGATTATAGTTAAAAGAGCTTTCGCAAGTTTAATCTCTTTTGCTGCGCTCACTTAATGGCAAAATTTGCGTTAAGCTTGAGCAGAAAACCCTACCGCATCTGCGTCATTCAGTATACAACTTACTGAATTAATCGTATTACGTAACGTTTATACTCTTGAACCAAGAACCTCCGTAAAATGTAATGTGGAGAGAAAAATTCCGGAGATATACGATATTATTAATATTTATTTCCAAGAAGGAAAAAATTTACATGGATTAAATTAAATTTATGTTAAATTTATTAAACTC
>QVOB01022316.1:0-59147 GCA_014839585.1 Pseudomyrmex concolor
ATCTCTCACCTGCAAATTTCCTCCTCGCGCGAACAATTACCCGTCGAGATATTATCTCGCGTTTAAAGTCGTGTCTTGACGCCGCGTGAAAAGGCGGAAACGACAGAAACCCGCCGCTTCGCAGGAAAGCGCGCGTCCATCAAAGGGTCTGACGCGCGCAAATTACGGCGAAATTGCGGCGAAATTCGTTATGTGTACCTTCCACCCGGACTTTGCGGTGCTTCCACAACCGTTACACGTGCTTACGTATGAATCGCTTCTTCTTCCATCATCTTCCCGCTCTCTGCGTTCTCGCTTTCCTCTTTCTTATTGTCGAATCCGAGAGAGAGAGATTACGCGGTTATATAATTGCATCGAAATCACCTTTAAAGCGCGAGAAGGTTCGCTACGTAACCCTCTTTTAAAAAGCAGTTACCACGCAGTGTACTCAGAAATCATAGATATTAAAAGACTCATCGTCACGTATGTAACTGTCTCGTAAAATTAAACATCTTACACAGAAAAAGGTTTTTTTTTTATTTAAAATGTCAAAAAATTTAAAGAGGTATTAGTTTTTGAAAAAGTATGAAAACTTTTTTACACACGTATAATATAAATATACTGGCGTAATTCAAGTTTCAAAATAAGTAATCCAATTATATCAATATTTTTTCAAATATGTACTGTGATTGTGCCAAATATATAGTAATACAAAAAATTTCAATAATGTGATTATCCTCGAGCAATCTCGCCTCGCCATATAAGGATCGGTCAGCACGAAAGATACTGAAAAAAACCGAAAGCCTCTCACTGATGCCGAAAGATACTAGTGTAAGTGTAAACGAGTGTGTGATTGCAGGCTGCCTCCGCTGACGAATGATGAAAGATCTCGTGGAAAGATCTCGTCGTGACCAGAAACGACGAACGGGAGTTAACACAACTACGGTTATCTCACGTTCGTAGATTATTTTATCGCGAAATATCAGAAATTTATGTAGCGCAATAATAAACCGATACGCAGAAGATGATCATCAATTGTCAATATATCGCGAGCGAGCTTTTTCAAACCGGCGTCCACTTGCGCGCATTCTCGGTGAGCGGAAACGAAAGAGGGAATTAATGTTGTATCGACGTATCGTCGTTATAGCCGTGCACGACGAAAGAAAGACGTAATTGGACGTGGTTAGCGCATCGACTATCGTCGTGGGGTCGTGTTCGATGCGGCGCATCGCCGCTCTTCTGCATAACTACGTCCAATTAAGGACGAAGGCATTCGTGTTATCTGGCAACGCGAGAATCGTCTGCTAACGTTGCCGCGGATGCCGCAGATGAAGTCGTAAAATTCCGCGAATTTGTCGAATACCTGGCGAATACCTGACTGGACGCACGTTCGCGAACTAAAAAAAAAAAAAGCTTCCATCTCTCAGAAGTGCACGCGCGGTCGCGATAACGCGTTATCGGCGGCAAGTTTTTCTCGCTCGTCGCGCGCGAGTAACTATAGTTATCGCAGAAATACACTAAACGCAAGAAGAAATTCAAGATAGCAGATGTTGCTCGGGGAGAATATAAGACGCGCTTCACTAATTGATTTTAAAACGTTGATAATGTAGAAAATATTGAGATTTCGAAACGGACTAATGTCTAATGGTTGGTTAACCGATAAGCAATGTCGCGATAGAATTCTTTCACTCTTTTAATTCTATTTTTTTTATTCACTATTATAAAAAGTAAGTAAACTTCTGTCAAAGAAACAGTTTTCACATTTAATTTAAAACTTTACTAATCAATTTATATAGAATAATATTTAACAAAATTTAATTTATATTTTGATTTATGATGTATATTGTTAAACTTATCAATTCTCTTTCATCATCATCAGCTTTTACATAAAATTACATCAGGAGCAAATCCGCGCGGGCTTGCACGCGCGCCATTCCACACGACGGACGTGCGCGTCGACACGTTCTGCTCTCCCGATCGGGCGTCGCGACGCCCGCGCTTTTTCGGTCTGGATGCTTCGTCTTATCGAAAGCTCTCCGCGGCCGCGAGCTTTTCCTCCCTTTTTCCTTTCGTCGTTGAAAGGCGGTCGGTGTTGTCACGCCGAAGACGTTGAACCGCCGTCGAGACGACACCCTTCCGAGGAGTATGAGTTGGAAAAAAAAATCCGCGCCCGTTCCCATCCCACTGTCGAAACAACCGATACACCCACACAGCCGAGCGCCTACGCACATGCACACGCGAGCGATCGCACGTGCATCCGCGAATGCTCCACGCTTTCGTTACGTTTTATTATTGGCAGTCGGCCCGATATAACCGCGCGTGCTCTCCTGATATAGCGTCGCGATGCCAACCGGCCGACGCCCATAATTCCGATACATCCTCGTAAAAATTGTATCGCGTGACACGTAACGTATTACAAATCGATAGCAGAGCAAATAAGAGATTCTGCGTTCTCTCTATGGCTTTAATGAGGCATTACAGTCTCTCGTTCTACTTCGGAGATGGAGTGTTATATATATTTTTTGTTGTTGTAGGCCTCATAATTCTGATAACACGTTTTGTGCTTAGTAGAATTGAACAAATGCAATGCAATTGTTCCGTACTTTGGAGAAAAGCAGCGAATAATTAGGTGCGCGAACTAAACTGTTCTATCAGAGAAATCTCGAACTTCTACGAGAAGAAATTCAAACACATTTGCTATAGAGCGTAATCTTCACTACATAAAAATTTGTTCTTTGTAAATTTTCAGGTAAGTATCAAAACGTAATTATTATATAATGATAAACTATTTCAATGAGAACACAAGAGTACGTGTATGAGCTTCTTATTAAATAACATATACAAAAAAACATGCAAGTAGTTTTATTATCGCAATTTTTTCTAGCGTAGAATAAAACAAAAGAATAAAAAAACATATCTATGTTTTAGTTTTTCTATAAAACTACACACACGTCACTCTACGCCGTACTAAACGTGCTATGAGTAAAAAAGCTTGATCTTTGTCCTAAATATTGTAGATATATTATATATACATATATATATATTTTATACAATATGCGCAAGCTCTAATACGTTCTTCCGACATCATGCTTCCCGGTCCTTCAACATCATGTTAACCCACAAACTGTCTGGAATACTTCGTGCATAATTAATGTAGATACGACCCAGCGTTGTCTGGGAAACGTATATGAGATCGGCGTCGGAACGCCGTCGTGGGCTGATAAGCGCCTGGTGTTTCAAAGGCTCGCGATCCGACCTGCGACGGTGTCCTCGCCACAGGTGTGCACTCGCGACGCCCGTCCCGCCCGCGATGGCGGGGTATCGGCAGTGTTACGTCCATCCGCGACGGGCGTCGCGACGTCGGTCAGCCGACGGTCTGGGTGGGCAACGTCGACGACGTCCGGAGGCCGACGAGACGACGAATCAACGACGGCAACTGCCCACCTGTCGCTCATCGCTTGTCGCGGCTCAGCAACAACGAGTCGTCCGACGCGGCGAGCAGAGGCAGCGAGGAGCTCGTGAGGGTTGTCGCGACGACGACGTCGCTCCGTCGGCGACAGCGCTCGGCGCGGCAGTCCTCGGGCGTCGCGACGCCAGAGCAGGAGAGCACGACGCGCTGAAACGAACCAGCTGCCGCCGCTCGACCGACCGCTCGCTGACCGTCACTACTTGCGAGCACAAGATCTGAATATTTTCCGGGATTATCTCCTATGTGCAATCTGACAATAAGTTTGATAAATAAATAAATTATGCATCCGAGTGTGTACAAATTAATTTCTGGTTCTGATAATAGTAGATGTGTGAAGGTACATATATAATAGAATAAATATATAAGAAAAAATATATAAATTAAGAAAAACTGTAATTAATGTATCAATTTTAAGAAAATATCAAGACTCTCGACTATTATTATATATAACGTATTAAACAAAAAATATAAGATACAATATACAATTCCTTATTGCAAATACGTATTTTGGTATATCGGCCAATGTCGCATTCGTACTACCCAGCAAGCGCCCCTGAAGAAGTTCTGCGGCGCCCTAAGCGCAGCGACGCTTTATCCGGGCAGCATGACGCGTGCACGTGACGTCGTGCCAGCGTCCGGCCGCGACGCCACGGACTCAACGACGTCTGACGAAGCTGCTCGTCACACGGAAGACGTCGTCTGACGTACCACTGTGCCAGGAGCGCATACACGTGCAGGAAGTTACCGCGAGCTTGCAGTCGCCGGAGCTTCCCGAGGGGAAAACGTTCCGGAGGCGTCACGACGCCCAGGTTGACCGGCCGCCGGCCTCGTCGGGGCGGACGACGCGGTCGGAGCCCAACGCCGCGACGTCCTCCGCAGCCAGGAGAACAACAGGCATCGAAAGGACGCCGACGTCTCCTACGCGTCGCGACGGGCGTCGTTGCGGCGAGAAGTTACATCGGGAAAACAGGAGCCGAGTGGAGCTCGCAGGCGTCGCGACGCTCGAGGGTTATTTATATATCGAGATCCCCTCCGCACGTGTGTCCGAGGGATGGAAATAGATTGGAACGCCCCCGTAGCGCGCACGCGTGCTTGCCGACATTCGATCGAATCTCGTCGAGAGAATAACTTTCTGTTATTAACGCGTATATTCTCGAAAGAATAACGTTATTTATTATTATTTTCAAGTACTTTCCGACGATATATAAATTAAGTATATGTTACTTATTAAAATTTTCTTTCTTTGCGTGCGTGTCACAGTTTTTAATATTCTCTAACAAAATCATAAAAAGAAAACAAACTAGTTGAAAGCACAGTACTTTACACGTGGTAATCTATTACGAGATGTATAACTAAGTTATCTCTTCGGCATAAAACCACTCAGATGTGGTGAGATATTCATCCCATCCCAAGACTTACGAAAGCGTTTAGTTGGAATCGATATATTAGGATCGCATGACGAAAAGCAGCTCTAATAGTAGATAAAATAGGATTTCCGAGCTTTCGGAACGCCAACAAGATTATCCGGAGTTTCAAAATCAATAATCAATTCACGATTTAGACGTCGGAAACCGAAACTCGATTATTGAACCAACGACTCGGCTTTGACATAAGACCAGCGACGTCTAATATTGGCAACAACATATATGTATACGATTTTTATTGCGAAACAGATCTAAGCTTGTATTTATCGACGAATCCCACCCCAAAACTCGAGAAAACGTTTAATTGGAATCGATATATTAGGACTGCATGACGGAGAATAGCGTTTCTCTAGTAGTAAGTAAAACGGGATTGGCGAGCTTTCGGAACCGACAGTTGTCCGACGTCTCGATGTCGTAGCAGGAAATCATATCACGCCGCTACATCGTCGCTTCCTAATTTAGATAAAGCGACACTATTGCGAAAGCAAATCACATGAAACGCAATATCGTGTAAGTTGACAGCGTGGAAACTGATTAAAAGCAATTCAAGTGAAAAAGGACAGTTTATGGTCCGCCAATTAAAACGTATCTAAATAATAAGTAAGACATTTTGTCTTCTTAACAAAAGGCAAACTTATCTTGTAGAGATAAAAAAATCTTAACTAAAAATAACATAATAATTAAAATGAATTTAATTGAATGCAAATTAAAAAGAAATATTACGTCGGAATGAGCATTTATATCGCGTCACAAACGCTCGCCGCGTAACGAAATTGATTTCATTATAAAAAATTCATTGCGTTTATCTCACAAGGACACAGGATGCGAAATGAATAGTGGATCCATGCGGAACGAACGTAAAATAAACACATTACCGGCTATTGACGCACGCGAGCCTCGGGTGCGCCTTCGCTCGCGCGATCGTTTTAACGCCGCGGCAGTTTCCGTCCGAACTAATTTCCGGTCACCGGCTTGTGGCGTGTATGTTCTTTTATCGCCGCGACGTAAAACGCCACGGCGAAAAACACTCATCTCTCGAGGTCGTTCTCTCAATGGCGTAACTGTCGGAGTCGCAATTTTTTTGTTCTTGTTGCTTCGCATCGGAACAATTTTGAGCGAGTGCGACATGTAAAATTTTTTTTTGCCGATCATGTTAATGCTCGTGCGTATCACGCGACAGAAGTGCCATTTGCGCACGGAATTCGCGAACGGGATTAAGGTGACACAAGAAGATACTGTTGCTCGTATTACGTTCCGTTTCTGCAGCAGCATGCCAAGGAGAACCGGTTACAAAAATAAAAAAATAAAAAATAAAAAAAAACTAAAACCGCCGCTCGCAGACGCATCATGACATTATGGTATAAGGAATATAATGCGATCGAAATCGCTTCTAGAGTGGCATACCGTCCATATGCGAAAACGTTGCCGACTGAAAAATACGATCCATGAGATATCCGACGAAGTAAGCTCGTATTATTGCTATAACGAACTTAACTGCTTCCAAATTCGTTCGTTGTACAACGTGTATACACAATTGAGTGTGCGATGCCAAGAAAAATATTATGCCAATCAAGCGCGAATGCTAGAAATTAGTAGATAACTTCGTTTAAGTGAGTTGTGACTGCCCATGACGCAGAAAACAAAAACAACATATAATTAATGTTGCACTTTGTAAATGTGCGTGGTTTCGAAAAAATCAAAAAATCCTCGCAAACTTCATGGCAATTCTTCAATGTCACGATAACGTGACATTAATTTCCACGGTAGTCTGTGTCGTGACATTCCGGCCGTGCCACATCGACGCAAAACGCGCCACCGTAAAACTTACTTTTAAAGTCACACAGAGCGGTCACCCGGAAGTTCCCAATGACGACCGTATCAATGCACGTTCAATAGCACATCCAAGGAGACTTGCGCAAAAAACACGGCACAAGAGCAAGAAGTTATTTTAATTTCCTGAATTACTTTGCATTCATCGAGTAGATTTTTTTTTTTTTTTTTTTTTTTTTTTTTGCGCACATACGGCGTGTATATTGCGCGTTCGCACAACGAATGTGTTCGACGAATATGTGACTGCGTAAATCATTTAAACGCGCTTTAATTCGCCACATATAAATATCGGGCGGCGATCGCAAATGAGCGCTTGCTATGACAGGCAAAGTACACCTTTAGCGGGCACCTTATATTTTCTGACGCGGAAGCGCGACGTGAGAACGAACAAATTTGCATATCCGAACTTTTAATCGATCGTACGTAAGCGCGGTTATTTGTGCGCAGCGCGTAAACAAGATCGTATATAAGGCCTAAAATTTTGTAAATCGTGTGTCTCTGTAATATGTAATAATCGGCGAGGCAAAAGCGCGGCAAAGGAATGTTTTCAAAGGGAGCAACATCTCGAGAGCAAATATAAATTTTCTTCGACTCGCGTGCTGTAATGAAGACACTGATATTTTCGGGCAGATAAAACGCCGCGCGCTTAAGTGGCTCGTTCCACGAGCAGATTACGAGGCACTTTAAGTACACACGTTCGAAGATTGTCGAAATTTGGAAACGAGTTGCGTTAATAAATTATCAAATTGTTATTATCGATCGGGAACGTGCCCCGTGCAACGGTTTTTCTTTGCACGTTCGCCGCGGCACGTCACAAAAGTCAGCGAAACACCGCGTGTCATATGTGTATATAATCTTGCATTATAAGCAAGTATACTTATTTTATAACACGGTTTTATGAACACATCGTTCTAGCTTACGATTGATCGCACAGTGTATGTTGCTTGAGAGTGCAAAAGTTGTTTCATTTAAAAAATTACTATTTCACCTAAAATTACTTCTTTGTTTTTGTTTCACTGTAATTTCACGACACAGCTGCGACGTCGTTCGCTTTGTCTTTGTATTTATGCAATAAAATTATTATTATAATTATAAATCTTGAAAATAGTTTTGGTAATATTGTAGGATCTTGGGTAGGATTTGATTATATTTAAATGATATATATATATATATATATATAAGTCTCAGAAAAAAGAGGTTTAATAAAAATATAATAAGCCAACAAACTTTATAACAAAAAGGAACGACAATATAATTAAAGACAGACTTCAGTTCGTTTCGGCGCGAATAGACTTTCTCGACAAAGTTATCGGCGACCGTGAAGCCTCTGCCCGCTCTTCGGCACTCTAGCCTTATCATCGACTCTGTTTTTCTCATTCGAATTTGTCGGTTGAGACGTCAATCGGCAATCGATAGACTCGTCGAAGATGAGCAATGAAAATATTTGTTCCTTCGACGATCACGCAAATACACAAGTTACTGAGACTTCTCAGCCGTTATATTGAAAGATACAGCGAGAAATGTATTTTTCACGAAATATAATTTCGGTTCCTACAATATTAAATATTCTTTCAAAAAATACATAAACCACTATAATTTTTAATATTAAAATTTTAATTATCTCATTTTCTCTTTTAAAATCTGCAATAATGTAATTCACTTCTAATGTATAAAAATAGAGTGTAATACTTTTTAATTAAATTAAATTTATTGAATAATGAAAAATCAATACGTATGTGGAATATCATCACGATGGCAGAAATTATACGTCTTGTTCGTACACTCTTAACTCATTTTCGAAAATTACTAATTGCGCAGCTGCATTACATCGGCCTTATTGCACAACTCGCCGGCAATCATGTCCACCTGATTCGCGTATTCAACATGTACGCTCGGTGAATGTAAGACTCTCAACGTCGGTAGTCGACATTAATTAGAGCAGATTATCAAACTCGGACAACCGATAAATTTCGCCTCACTCTCGGCAGCGTGCTTAACGCGGCGCACAAAAGCGACGAATCTCGGTGAAAGGCCGCACCAGCGGTATGATTGCTGTGAAGCCGAACACTTCAGGCAGGCCGGCACTTGGCTCTCAATTTTCAATCTATTACCGAGGATGAAACATCCGCTCACCGGCGCAGATTATCAGGTCCCGGGCGACCGATAAAATTCGCTGCGCTTTCAGTAGCGTCCCTATTAAGTGACACAAAAGCGTCGAATGGCGAAGGGTCCTGCCGCATATCCGTCAACATGGCTATAGTAGAACATGCGGAGGCAGCTTTTTTAATGAAGGTTCTCCCTTCTTTCGTTCGCGAGAGAGATATACGCGCGCATTCTACCCGCCGGGCGAAAAAATAAATAAAAATTCGCACAAGAAGAGGGCGGGCGGGAGAGACCGAGGAAGCGAGGAGTAAAAAATTAGCAGCAGCGCGTCTCGAGCCGCGCGCAATAATTCCGGAGGCGCGTGTTATTCGCGGCGCGCCGCCGTTTTCTTTTTAGAAATTTATGAGCGCAACGACTCTCGCACGGTCGCCGCAAGGTAAATTTAACGTGAAGAAAAAGATTGCAAACTAAAAAAAAAGCAACAAGAAAGAAAGACAAAGAAAGAAAAAAAAGAAAAGGGGTGGGGAAGAAAGGATCAATGTCTGAGAAGGACGCCAGTGAGCGGACTCGCCAGAAAAGCGAAGGACAGAAAACGACGAGGACGAACGTTCGCGCGCCGACTTGCAGATTTAAAGGTCGCAAGAAAGCGCGCAAAAAGCGGGAATAACGATCGGCTTCGAGGCTTAGTCGCGCCGAAACTCCTTGCGCGCGGAAAATAAAACTCACGGCCACGTGCACCGTCGAGTTTTGTTACGATGCGCTTCTTGCAGCTCGCGGATTTTTCGCGGCGAAAAATTCAATCAAGGCAAATGAAACAAAAACGACATTATTTTTCATTGCTGTAAGTGATAAAAAAAAAAGTCATTTGTTTTTTGCGTTTCGGAGATTTGAAAAGGCATTACGGAGCACATGGCGAAAGAAACGCAATACCGTGTTATTTGGAGAGATCACGTACGTGGCTGTGATTCTTATTATCCGATGTTATTAAAGTAACCGACACACACACACCGAATTGCAACGAGAGATCGTTAACCTGCTTTTTGTGTGTCCGTCTTCATAAAACATTTAGCTGCACGACTCGATATTCATCTTTTTGACGTATTTATTCACATTGCTACCTTTAAATTAATCTTTTATGATATAACAGCCAATATAACAACCGTATCATCGTTTTGCATCTTTTTATATAAATTATAGGTTTGCGTCAAAATTTTTGAAAGAGAGCAGTTAAATCAAGGTGTTTTACTTTTACTTTCAATAATTTACGCATCTCATTGGTCATAAAAATATTCACAAGAAACATTTCGTTTATATTATAAATTATAAAAATGTCTCGTTACGATTGTATGCACTAACGTATAAGACAATTTTTTTTCTGGTAGTTCGAGTCTATGACAAGCAAGCCACGACGATAATAACGATGTGTCGGAGGGAAAGGATGAGACAGCGGTCTCAAGTAAAAATAGAAATGCGACTAACGATAATAACAATGACGAAGATGAACACGAGAAAAGAGAAAGGTACCCGGGACGAACGACGTAAGGCCAAAGTCCCAATGCGTCTCAAAGTCGAGCAAATAGAAACAAAGGTCCAGCACCATAAACAGGGTGAGGTGAAGGGGGCCCGAGGAGGTAAAAAGAGGGGCAAAAAGATGGACGAGAGGCCTGAAAGGTCTCGAGCGGTCAGCCAATCCCGACGAAGGAACGATCGCGGAGGTGTGGTACGAACCCTTGGCGCAAATCTCTCTTGTTTCGTGCCGACCAATCGCAAGATAGCGGCGATCCGGGTCCGTTTCTTCAGGGCCCCAATTGCGCGGTTGTATTCTCGCGAGCTATCACAATAGTTCACTGTCTTCGGTCACGAAAAATGTTATTGTATTCTGCCGAACATGGCGAGTAGTTGCGAATGTTTATCATGTTATGAGCAAGCAAGTCACGAATATATTAAATTTTATAATTTTCAATATTTTATAATTTTACATATATATTTATTCGTTTTTATAACACAAATTTATAGCAAGATTTGAATTTTACAAAGTAATAAAACTTTTCATGTCTTCCAAACAATCGTAAAACCCGTATCGTTTCTTTGATGCGTCATCAAAATGTCGGAATAAAAATCCATTCCGCAACTTCGAAAGCAACAACTCCTACCGTCCACTTTCTCTTGTTGTAAAGCGGGCCCTAATTTTGTTGCACACTAAAGCTCGTCAGTTTACCTTCCGCGTCTCCTCTCTCCTCACATTCATCGTTTTACATTATGCACTTTACGCGACGCACCTGTGCGCGGTGGGGCCCCCGAAAGCACACAATGCCACTTGTCTCGACGTGCAACCCTCATGCGTGTGGGGTTAACGGACGACAATGGCACTTGAAGGTTATATGAGATGATTTTTTCCTATATATTGCGTTCTAACGAATCACGACGCTGTACGTAAAAAAAGAAGGAAGAAGTTTCAAAGCAAAACTATCAAATTATATTTCGGATCTTTTTTCAATTAAATTCATAAAATTTATAAAGAAAAATCTGCTTTACAGAAATTAATTAAACTGATGAAAAAAATCTGCTAAAAATTTAAAAACCACAACAAAGTTGCGATAAGGTGAATTCTAGATGTGTAAACGTAGAGGTTGTTATTATATAGATATGCATTATATATGCATGGAATATAATAAAGCGCATTTTATATTCAACGAAAATTTAAATACATACTCGTATTTTAGCCACTGCTCGACATTTCAAAACGAAACGATCTTTCTTTTGTACGTCTGCGGCGAAACATCCGAAAGATCGGATTTCACCATCCAGAGAAGGTATCAGAATTCCGCGACAAGTGATATATCATCTTGAAACACGCGAAGAGGAAGTGAGACAGGGAATCGAGTTTACTAGCTTATTATTATAATTACGATAAGCGAATGCAATATTTATCATTATTATCACAATATAATTATTAGAATATAATTCTTTGCATACGTAATGAATTATACTTTATTTAGTAATTATATTACGCATATTAATTATATGTAAAGTAGCCAGATGTGCATACGCATGTGATCATACATATAATATTTTTTTGACTTGTGGATTTATTTAAACAATTGAAAAACTTTATAAACGATTCAACAATTTAAAAAAATATCATTAAATAAAAAATATCATTATAGAAAATAATCAAAATCACACGAAAGGACAGAACTACGTGATTTTGCTTCTTCTTGGAGAATCTGATTTTTCTTTATTCGAAAAATATTTGTTCTCTGGACGATCCATCACGATTAATCGTTCTCTCCATCGCTGTACCCTTCCATTCTCCCTTCACCGTGACACTCTCCGGATATTGACAAGTCGTGTTCACTTAAGGATCGTGTGCACGTAGGGTGTATCTCTTCTCGTGGTGGACCGAAAATATCTAAAAATAAATAAACATGCCCGGCCCCCTACCCCGTACCCGCGGTGCACACGTGTGCCGTCGGTGGTGAGAGGGTCAAAGACGAGGCGGGAACGAGAGAGGTGAGGGAGAAGTAAGGGGAGGCAGGACGAATAGAGGAAAGATGAGGCGAACGTGAGTCTCGGCGTGGGAATAAGCGGCAGGTGCGCGACGGCGCTACCGGGGAGCCACTTGTGGGGGCACAGTTTCCCCCTACTTTTCCCCCCGTAGGGGCCCCCTCGGTGGGCCCATTCTCTCCTCATCCTTCCCTTTCGCCCCGTCCAAGTGGGGCCCATGTACATGAGTACCAGAGGCAGCCCCACTTTGAGCAGCACTGTATATAAAGTAATCAGAAAGTATTGCACGTGTAAAGTCGATCGGTCCGATCGAGAGCAAGTCGGTCGATAACCCTGTGAGTCTCCCTTTTTTCCCCTTCCTTTTACCGAGTCCGAATGATGAATTATAAACGCGGATGAGCGGCAGTGATAGGCGGCGAGACAATAATGATAGCAATGGCGTCACGATGGCGACGATGGAAAGAAGAGAAAGTAAAAACAAGGGTACGTTTGAAGGATGCAGCGATGATACGCACGAAGACGAGAACGAGTATTCTTCAATATTAAAAAAACCTTGATATTAATATACAAAATTATTAAACAATTTTTTAAATAAAATTATTAATCGCATTTTAATTACGCACAGGAAATTAAATCTATAAGCTATAATTAATATTAGGTGAAGTAAAAAGTTCTGAGCGTTTTTTTGCTTTATTTCGACGATGAAAACGCTCAGAACTTTTTACTTCACCTAATTTATAACACGTTACTTCTACACTTTTTTGCGCGAGAAATATGACGAAAGATAAATTAATAAATGCAAAAGTTCCCGATTAACAAACAACGCGCGAAATCACAGAAAAGGAAACTAGCGGAGGCGCGCGCGGCCGTGTCGGTATATTATGGCCGCATGTTTGCTCATTCTTAAATATTCACTTTACACAAGTATTCACTTTACAGGTGCGTATTCGTCATACTTTCGGTTCTTTCCCCTGGTGTGTTGCTTTTTTTCTTCTCTTTTTACCGACGACGTTCGAAAACCAACGTTCCGCGATGCGGGCGCGAATTCTCTCGATTTCTTTCGCAAACGCCTCGAAGACGTGAGACGCGGCGACAGGAAAGAAAAACATAAGGACGCGGCGAGGTCAAGGCCACCGAGGATATACGCGGGGTCTTTTAACAAGAGGACATCAGGTGCAGAACGCGTTCTCCGACTCTCAAGGTGGAATTTAATTGTTGGCGTAAACTTGGTGCTGCGAAGGACGTACATTTTTTGAATGCATGCTCGAAGGCCATAATTGCTTAAGGAACGTCGTTCAGAGGAAGTATCGGTACAACAGCGACATTTGGGCGGGAGTGCCGTTGACGCGACAGTTAATGGTTACTGACATGTTCCGCTGACATGTTTATGAGAAGCGGCGCGGATACGCAATTTATTCACGCGAGTCAGAAAAATCGCGGATAATCGATTGCCTTTGATATTTGAAAGCACTATCGCAGTAATTTATAGAACATTTTTTGCTCACATAAAACCATGTATAATGTAATAATTTAGCTCACATCTGGCGTTCTTATAAGAGCAAGTGATCGCTTGGAAAATGTGTAATAAGTAGAGTCTGGCACCGGTCCGGTAACAAAGTCGTGTACGTCAATCGCACGCAGCAAGTATAATTAAAGGCTTAAAATGGAGTATTAGAAGAACATTGTGCCTTGCGACTTTGTAAAATCATCTACCCTGTTATGATTAAAGATCCCGACAAGCTCCGACAACGTTTATAATTAACACAAATTGTAAATATGATTCACTGATTTTAAAACCAGTGGAATCTGGTCTTTTGTAGCAAACATTAAGTAAAGTAAAGCTTAATCAAATGTATTCGAGCAATATACTGTAGAAAAAAATATTTATTCAAATGAGAGTTAAATTTGTATTTATAATTTTTTACTTTTACGTAAAGAGTCAATAAGTATAACTACGTAATTCGCGTTTCATTTATTTCTGTCACAGAACAACTGTCCGGAATGTAATTTTGTTCTTAATCGTAATGACAGAAAATGTCTGATAAGGCGTTTCTCTAATTTACAAAATGTCTTAATTCTCAACATTTATGTAAATGCAATTGAAGAGATACACCTGATAAAGAAGACATCGTGATATCAAAAGAAAGATAAATATACTCTCGAGCGTACAAAATCGAAACATTATTTACATTTGCTCGACGTGTCAGATTTATTCGAGAAATATATCGAAACAAAAATTTATTGAATTAAAAAAGAATATAAAAAAAAAAAAAAAAAAAAAGATTTTTACCGAACTTTACACAACTTTCGCAATTTCGATTTCTTAGGTACATTAATTACGCGTGGCTTAACGCACATCGTAATAATCGTTGTGACAATTACACGACAGCGAGAAAGACATTATATAGTCATCTTTTCATGGCATTAAGATATATACCGAGAAGAAGGAACGCTGATAATCGACGCGATCGTCAGCATAAATCGCCCGTGAATCTGCGCTGCGAGTGTACGTGCTTATATATGTATATATGTATATATAGTATCGTGCGCTTTGCATTTACACGCGCTCGTTAAAATTCACGAGAAGTTGAGCCGCTCTGATATAACCGTTTGTCACCGCCTGCGGTGCATATAAACTGCGCGGCAAAGCAAGCCATGCGACAAATAAAGGTCGCATCGCGTGCTCCAAAATGCAGATAGACGCGCGAAACATGTTAAGCCGGGAATACACGAAAAAATGGTCAAGCGGTACAAGACTTAAGCATTAAATAAATCAAACACATGCCATTCATTCTCTCAAATGTGGTCTACGTTTAATAACAATCTGTAATTGGTTGATGCTCAAGTTCTTTTCTTGCGACTCGTTAATCTTCTTAATATACAACTCGACAAGACCTTTTTATATCTGTCCCGTCTTTCTCTTCGCGCCGAATCTTGCGAAAATGTTGCGTGGTGTGTTACATTTTAACAGCCACGAAAGTAATCGATCGCGGAGTTTACGCCGCGATAAACACGATAATTTGTTACCGTTGCATTCTTTGCGATTTTCTCTCGGAATAATAATGAGAGAGTGAAAAATTAGGTACCACATATAATTCTTTCAGTTAGTGATTATTAAAAAAGTTGAAACATGAACGCGCCGAATATTTTACGTAAGTTTATTAGAATGGCAGAGAAAGTACAAAAAGTGCACGCCTGACTCTTCATTAAAATATTTACAAGTGAATATCCCGCGCGTGTATCGGTAAGAGAAATTAAATTTAAAAAAAAAAATTTAAAATTTATGTTCATGAACGTAATAACATCTGGAATAACATTTATGGTTGAAATCGCACTTGCCGAGTCGATTTCCGCGTCGTTGGAAAACAATCGGCGCACGAAATCGAAGAACATACATACGTACATATAAAGAAACCGGCTGCGCGGTTCAATTACTTTCATACGCGCGACGCGGCGCGAAGCGAAGCGCGGAAAGATGCACGAGACGCGAGGATCATATAAAATCATCACGACCAATCCCGTCCGGGCGTGGTGTAGTGGTGTTGCGCACGTCGATCGCGAACGGAGACTACCGAAGATCGCCGAGATGTACGTGGAGGCTGGGGGGCAAAGCGATCTCGTGGGAAAAAGGAGCAGGTGTGACTCGACCGACTCTGTGGAGAACCTCGGAACCTTTGCACGCACACACGCACACGCTTGCGCGCGAACGCACGCACGCGTACGCGCGTGTGGAACACGTGGTCACGGCCGCGGTGGGCGTGAAAGAAGGTCCAGAGGGAACAGGGAGGAAAGACGATCGAGAGAGAAGAAAAAAGACGCATCTCCTCTGGAAGGACAAGAAGAGAATGAGAGAGAAGAGAGAAATATGAAGAAGAAACGCGTTTTATTGAAAAGAGAAATACGGCGAGAGAGCGAGAAGAGGAGAGCAAGGGAGAGAGTAACTCTCATAAAGAGAGAAGACGAGACAAGAGAAGAGTAGGAGATCGAGAGAAGGAGCGTATGTTTTGTTTGAAAGAGAATGTATCTCTTATATAAGGCGCGAGGAAGGGAACCGAGAGGGAAAGAGGATGAGGACAGGGTTTTACTTAAGGGAAAGGGAGATTGAAAGGAAACGTGTGTTTCATTTCAAGAAGAACAAAAGAGAGTCCGTGCTTCTTGTAAAGGATAAGTTTGAAAAAGGGCGATTTTGTTTAAAGGGGGCGGAGAGGATTTGGCGTGATGAGGATCGCGTTTTCAAGAGGGGATTCAAGTCTTCTTCTCGTGCATATACAGTAGAAAAGAATCGCGGAAGAAGAAAGCACGGGAAGTACTGGTGGGCTTTTTGCCCACCAGTACTTCCCGGCTTTTTGCTTTACTGTACTGGCAGATCGAGAGCGCAGACAAGCAGGATCCCGGTGCAAAAGGATAAAGAATAAGCGAAATTATTATCGGTCATTATGGATCGGAGTTCGATGGATCTCATTGAGAGCCGGCGCGATTTCACGCGGTTCCATAATTACCTTCTCGTTATAGATTAACCGTTGTATCGACTGTTAGCGCCGGAGTTGTAATTTCTCTCTCTCTCAAAATTATCCCCCCGGCAAAATTATCCCCCACACACTTGCTCCGAACTCTCGAAAGAGAGAGAGAAAGAGAAAGAAGCGGCTCGTTTTTACGACTGCCGGGAATTAATATCGGATCTAATTTCGCACCCCTCAATTAATTTCGAGCCTGAAGATCTCGGTTCAATTATGCGCGTCGATGATGGGCGGATATCGTTTGGCGCAACGGTAAAATTTTATTTCCGAAATTTGATGTAATCAAAATTACATTTAAAAAATACATTTGTAGAAGTGTGTTGTTGAGTGAAGTGTATAATCTTCTTGAAACAATAAATTTATAATTGAAACAAAGGGCGCGTGTAATAATAATCCAGCATCTTCCTCGAATCATAAATTTTGCGCGCGCGCACACACACACACACACACCTTGATTCAATATGATTAAACATGCCCTTGAGGCCTTTTCAGCAGAATCGAGTAATTCTGTGTCGTATAAATCGAGATGTTCCAGTTAAGGGCTAAAATCTTTTTAAAGGTCTTGTAAATTAGACGATGCAGCGCGAGCCTGCTTTGAAAGCTCCCAAATCACATGAGAGAAGAATTAATCGCGTCGCAACGCAGCTGCAATTTGGTTTCCTTGAAACGCGCTTGATATATTTATTTGCGCGCAAACTTAAATAACTCTCTTAATAATATCGACGCGACCGTAATTGCACGGCATCGATTCCGTAACGGCACGCCGTCGGAATTTAATGAAAATTTATCGTTGTCTCTTCCGTTGTTAGTTCCATACATACGTGTTTCCTTTTACATCAGCCTTTTCAATGCTGCGCTCGCGGAAGCGCCGAGCATTAACCTGCATTCATAAATTTTGTTGATATTATAGCTTTAAACCAACTCTCAAAATTCAACGCGTAAATATAAAAAATGAAGTTCCATCGCAATTTTACGACATCTATGTTCATAAAAGCCAATTGCGTATTTTTATCACATTTCATATAAATATTAATTTTATATTTTTAAACAATATAAGAATGCGAACAATATAATTATTTATCATACAGTAGCAACCGTTAAGAGGAAACACGGTTCAGCGAACACAGTAAACATACTTATCCTCTCTTCCGCTCGAGACATCTCACTCAAATCTTTATATTTCAATTTTATCTTTACACTTGCAAAAGAACTTGCCTCATTAATGGCGATTCAGGACGAGACGGTTTATAGAACATAAGCGCGTTTACTAGTCAAGTGATGATATCCCGATGCAAATCTTAAGACTTAATCACGCAGAATCGTTCGGCCGATTAAATTTACTTATATATACAGATATACACATACACGCGTATATATGCAAAACATTGCATATATCATATTTCATGACGTATATCCAAGCACGTGCAGGCAGATATAAACAAAGTTATGTGTCTAGACGAGACATATAACTTTGTTTAACGGGCGAGCCAGAATATAGACGCCAGCACGTATCCTTCCCAAAGGATATCCGCGTAACTTGAAATAATATATAAAAAACATCAACGATTCTCAGCGTCAATGTATATCTTGGCGTATTAATTATGTTCTCTCTTACTTAGATAATCTTTACAATTCCGTTACGCTATCAGCGGCGCGATCGGCTACCTCGTCAGGTGTTTTATCGCAAATTTGCAGTAGTTGGTCTCTCGAGAAGAAGATGAAGAGACAGAAGCGCGAGAAGAAGTGGAGGAAGAGAGAGATACCGCGTCGGAACAGCTTAATAGCACGTTACGTGCTCTCGTGCTATTTATAGCGAAGCAACAGGTTAGTGCGTATACGTTTGGCGAGCGAGAAAACTCGCAATCTGTCGCGAGAAGCACGTACGCGCGTAGCCGAAGGATTTTGCATGGCGATATACGACGGCCTATTCGCGCGTGCTGCATCTCGTCTAGAAAAAGGTGAATTAAAAGTCGTGTTTTGCGCTCGATCGCGCGTGCAGATACACAGAGCGCGCACGATCTTTTGCTTGACAGGCTCGCATATGTAAATAGGATGCGTATACGACGTGGAAATTGTAAGAAAACATTGTTGGAAACGAGCAGATTTTAATGGGCTGTCATGGATAATCGAGATCGGAAAATAAGGCCACAGGTGTGTCTCGACGTTTTGTCCGACGACTCGTCGTTCGGAGAGGCTGCCGTTTGAAATTACGGCGATTTGTCCGTTTAAAACTGAACAAAGAGGAGGAGAGCTTAAGGAGTGTGACATTTTGCGCTGAAAATGAGGGTAGCTTGTAAATCGAGCGACGGGAACGTATGTGAACGTATATATCGGCGACAAAAATCGAATCTCTAAAGATACGGCAAAATATTAGTTAGTATATTAAAGAAACACGGCAGTGTAAGGCGTTTTGAGTATACTTGTACATACTCAAAGTACACAAACTGTCAGTGCCGCAATCTCTACGATTATCGGGGATGTTTTATTTTGAATCTTGAAACACGCGCGTGAAAGGTGCGGCTCTGGTAATATTATGTAAAAAAATCGAGAGTTTTGTGAAATTTCACGCAATGTATGTACACACTCGTTCATACATGTTCCTTAATACAATATCGACAATTTCCAATCGGAAATATTCTTTATCTGTATATATATTCCGTGATACAACACACAGGATTGTGCATCGTGGGTATAAGTTGCACACGTATATGCGACGCAAGATTCGCAGGTGTCAACGTGTTTATAAGCGAGACAGATGCCGAAGATACACTGGTGTTACACGCCCGCCTTGGTCGACGCGATTTGCTTATCTGCATGTAAAATGCATTAATTTTCTTTTCATCTTTCTTCGCAAGGAACTGCCACTGATTCTGCGCACCTGTACATTCTGCCGCACTTATATTGGCGAAAGCGATTCGTCGAACGCGAATGACGAGCGACGAATACTTCGTGTTCTTCTCCGTCAATATCGCGAAATGCATTTTATCGGCTTTTCGTTTTGTCACTGATATTCGCGTCGCTTCGTCGTGCCAATAAAAACGACGTTTTATTGCGACACTCCGACGTTCGCGGATACGTTCGTATTTTTGTCAAGAATTATCTCGCCGCGTCTTTTCTTCGCATTATCGAATTAAATTTAAATAATGTACTTCAAATGTTTTTACACGAATAAAAAGAAATTACGAAATATATTTTGGTGTACAGTCCACAAATAAATGGAAAATTATAATTAATTTTATATTGTTGTTGACGTGAATAAAGTTCTTTGAGAAAGAACATTTCGCTTCTTCGAGTACACCTTGACATTAGTTACAGGCGAGATGAAACAAGATAAATGAATAATTAATTTCTTAACGTATAATGAAGTTTGCTTCACAATGTGTCTTCAAAAGCAAGCAACATTTTTAATACATATCTCAAACGTCAATCTATAAGAGTCCACTAAATAAAATCAATTATACGTTTTTAAACGATATAAAGAACTCGCTGCACGACTACGTAAAAGCAGCATTACTCAGCGTACTTATCGAAAGTTCGTATTTTTAATTAATCTCTCATATTACCGTTCCGGTTCCTCTTCATTATGGAAATCAGCTCGGAAGTCGCGGTGAGAAAGTGCGTTTCTCATCAATGTTAAGTATCGTCACGACCACGCACAGGAACTTTTGTGATGTACATCCTCTCTCGCGGATGTTCTTTTTTTGCCCCGAGAGAAATCTTTACTTTCTTTGCGACACACACAAGTTGTATTTGCTCATTGGTTACACCTGATGACATGAAGCATGTTTTTCTGATCAAAAGTTTAATGAGCGACAGCTTTTGCAGAATTTCAATCTCGAAGTTTCAATTTTGTTTCACGCAAATATGTTAATGTAAAATATCATATGTAAATGTACATCATTGTGTTATTAATCATATTTAAATAAGTATCATCATTATAAAATGTATATATAACCGTCGACTTCATTTCAACATTTATTTCGGATACCTGTGCTATATGTCTCGTATTCTTTCGAGAGAAGTCTTTGTTTTGATTGCGATCTCAGAGATTGACGAACGAGCGCGTATCATTTTGTGAAGTCAAAGAAAGAAGCTCGTACCCGGCAACGAATTCCGGTGGTCCAATTAGCTGACACACCCAAGATCCCGCGTGCGAGAAGAACTTCATAACTTTGGACCTGCAATCGCGCGCGTTATGCCGATTTTATGCAAGATCGCGCGCGACGTTAAACGCGCCCGTTCGTTGTAGCGTAAATTTCGGAGAGAATCTCAATGGCGTGATCGAGCATGTCCCGCTTTTTGGTCCACGGATATATATTTTTTTTTTCTGTGTTGCCGCCAAGCTGCATCTCTCGCGAACACGACCGGATGAGGGCACCGCGTTTTTCGGCGCGATACGCATCGCCGAACAACGAGCGAGATCGCGCGGCTCGCTCCCGATCGTATCGGTTTTTTTTTCAAACCGACAAGGTTCGATCGTTTGACTGACATTTTCGAGGGAAATTGGCGAAAGTACGTAAAGTTCTAAACGGCTACCTATTTCGCTGGCTATTTTACGACGCGCGGAAATTTTCAGCATTTAAACTCCATGCATTCGGATAAGATAAGCACACACATACGTTAAAATTGAAATAAATATAAATTTAAATCACTATATATTGAAGTTTTATTTTTTTTGTTCTATTTTTGAGACTTGTTTTTTTATATACACTTTTAATTGTGATCAAAGTTTTACTAAATAAAATATGTTTTTTCAAATCTGAGCGATAGGTTTTCGATATTATCAAGTTCTGTTATCGAATAATAAATCTTTACATGCTCACTTGAACTCCGCGTGCGCTTGGTGTTTTCTTTTTCCTTAATGAGATACGGGAAGAGCAGTTGCGCGCAATGTGCGATCGTTACCGTCACGATACGAATCAGCGCGCGAAAACC
The DNA here is from genome assembly GCA_014839585.1 of Pseudomyrmex concolor. Classification (NCBI taxonomy): domain Eukaryota; kingdom Metazoa; phylum Arthropoda; class Insecta; order Hymenoptera; family Formicidae; genus Pseudomyrmex; species Pseudomyrmex concolor. Next base: position 21,765 of record QVOB01022316.1, read on the forward strand.
ACGTGGCTTCCTTCTTATATAAAAGTCAACGATAAACCAGTTATATCGCACCAGGCGCAGTCGACTAATTAATAAAAGCACAAGCCGCGACGGCTTTGCTAAATTTTTTTGTTTTTTTATCAAAGCTCTTCGAAGCGAACGACAGTCGCAACGATTTGCTCGTGATGTTATCGGGAATGTGTTGTCGCGGGAAATGCTGAGAACACATCGATGAACAGAAAGAGAAACCATTAGAAGAGACCTCTTTCGCAGACGCGATAAGCATCGGCCGGTGTCATTGGTAAACATTGAAACTCGTTACGATAAATATTTATTCGAAACTCGCATGATGGAGTGCATCCTGTTCGAGCGTGCGAACGCGCAGCGCTCTCTTTGTTTTTTTGTTACTCATACTCAACGAAAATACCGTTCGTGAAACAATTTCGTCGGCGATACATTGCACTTCAATTGCACGATGATTTTCACGTACGCGTAGCGGCCGAGGATAAACCAGTCTGGTCGGCTGGTCGGCGTTAAACAAATTATTTTGTTAATTATTTAATTAACACAATAACTTATCCAGCTAAGCGAGAGTTGCGAAACGGCTGTTATTTTCGTGTGAAGTTCTTTTCCCTCAAGGTGTGTATAAATGCGATCGAGTGAAATCGCGGACTTTGGCGAAGTCAAAATCGCGTGCAGGCATCGGACATCCTGCTTAACCACGTGACGTGGCTCTTCAATCTGCCAGGAGCAATCTTCTTCGTCAAGTCGAAGGTCGTCCTTGATACCAAGCGTAGCAACAAAGAGAAGTTTAAATTACGATCTGCGAGCAACCCTTTACCGGTTTTTAGACGGGTACTGCCTGTAAAGTCGACTGACAGCCACAATTTGTTTTCTTCAAGAGAACTGCAGAAATTTACGTACAAACGGTTTTATTTTCTAAAAGTAAAGAACTGCGGTTTCTCCCAAATCGTTCGAATAAGCTGCACAATGAAGAAATAACGGCGAGAAAACAGACAGTTAAATCAAGATATTTTAACTCTACTCTTTTGTGTGTCTTTTGTATCTATTAAGTATAATGTTAATAAATTTCTGACATTTTTTTGTTGTTTTTTTCTTTTTAAATATTAGATTTTTTACTATTTGCCTAAACATAAGTGATTCTTGACACATTACTTTATATAATTTAGAAAAAAGAAATAATTTGATTATTTATTATATGAAGATTAGGTTTTAAAAATTTTAGAAGCGCCACTTCGCGCCACTTCGTCGGAAAGAACTGGACCAAAGACCAGTATAACCGGCTCGTCTTCGATTTCGCTACCAAGCAAGCCACATGTTCGCCGAGTAATCTGAATCACACAGGCGACGGTCTTGACTTCACGAAGAAAAGATATTTTCCTTTGAAAAAAAGAAGGTTTCTTACGTGTCTAAACAGGATGTCTCCTCTCGTGCGTAATTTCCATATCGCATAATAAATAACCTAATGAGACGTTTATCACAACGCTACTTCATTCATTTCGCCGCATTGTTCATGTCCAAAAAAATAAAGCGTAATATCTTTGAAGAAATCAAAAACCATTTCGAAAGCAGTGTCTTCAGATTCGCACAATCTTCCAACATGAAAGCCGCATCGATGAATTATGCACGGAAAGAAACTCGGTGAGCCTTGAACAGTAATAAATCACCATGACGTAAGCAGCAAAGATGTTTTTGAAATAAAACAGCCCCGCTTTTTTGCTCGCGACATCCGCCGCTTTTTCCTTTGCGAAGTCAAAGATTCTTTCGAATGCGACATAAATCAGCCCGACCGATCTGCTCTCCGCAACGCGAAGTTGAAGTTAACTTCACGATCTTCGGTAAAGATTCACATATGCGCTTCGCAATCTGACATCTCTTTGTATTTTTCGTGTATTTCTTTACAAGATTTGTTAATGATTTGTAATCTAATCTTTTATCTTTGCATCGAAAATATGAGAAAAATAAAACTTTCCAATAATACTAAAATAAATCTCTGAAGTAGTGTGTGCGTGTGTTACAGATCTTGGTTTAATTTAATGATATACTGACTTTGTTAAACTAAAATAGACTGTATCAAACTATCTCAGTGCTTTATTTGCGTTACCGTGACCGTTTGAAAAACACACGAAAAGCGATCGCAATATAGATAGCGCTGTATCTGCGAGCTCGGCTCTCAAATTTGCTAATCCTCTCATGACCTAAATGACTCGCGAGCACGAACGAAGATTTATCGTCGCCAATTGCATTCGCGTGTCACCAAATTGCCCCATCCGCGAACAATTGCTGACTCTCAAAATTGCCCGAACATCCTCGGCGAATCTCTCTCTTTCTCGCTCTTTCTTTCTAGCACGTCTGATCGCGCAATTTGCGCCTCCCGACAGCTTCATTGCGGGTTTTGGATCGTTATTGTCCGTCACGACGCGCGTCCATGTCGCGACGCGTCTGCATCAGGCCCCCGACCGTTACGAGGCCCAGTTTTCTTTCTGTAAGAAACTTTCTACGAAGAAAGAACCCTGTCGCGTCGCGTGAGGGCCCCTTTCGAAGTCTGAAGAACGGGCCCAGGGCTGAGATCTCGCACACGACCAACACGCTCCGTGCACGCTTAGGGCGGTTAGCTTAGGATTGGACGAAGGGGAAGAGAAACACTGATATTCAGCGAAAGGATCGTCAAGAAAAACGCTGCAACGTTTACGACATTCTAATCGTTTCATCACAGAACATGACTTCGCTATTAAGAATTTTTATACGCAGAGGAAATGATATAAACAACGTAATAATACGAATTAAAATATTCTACTTAAACAAATTAAAATATTCTAATTGCAGAGGAACGGAATTGCACACCGCGCATCGTTATTTTTAACAGCCTCTTAAGAGAGCATCGAGTGTCCGATTAAAATCAAAAAACTTTTACACATCGAAAGAGATAGAGTGAAAGACATCGTGTATGTGTAATTGACGAATCTCGTCTCATCGGAGCGAATCATTAAAATATTTTAATCAAACCCGAGGGCCGGTTCTAATTTCTCCGTCCGTCCGTTCAAGGCGTCATTACGTCGCAAAGGGTTGCTCTGCGAGAGAGAGAGAGAGAGAGAGAGAAAGAGGGTTGGCGGTCGCCTCGAGAGAGCCGGCGCGCGAGGACAGGTGGCGACGAGAACCAGGGAACCTCGGAACCACCGAGTTCTCACGCGCGAAACTTCCAGCTGCCACCGGCTGAGGAGATATACATACACGTTGCTTCTGAGACTCCGGCACGATAGAGGAGGCAAGCGAACGAGAGCGTCCACAGGCGCACCCTCTGAAAAGCGCATCACTCCGCTCAAGGGAATGTCGGACACGGCGAGGAACGACCGACAGATGCGTGTGGTTGGTCAGGAATCTAAATATTACGACCGCGTCGCGCTGAGGAGGCCGGTGTCGCGACGGGGCCCACTCGGAGTTATCCCTCGTCACCCCCTTGCTTACGCGTGAATAGGGTACACGCGGGTGGATACCGGCTGTTCTCTGTGCAAATGAAATCCTCGATGTCCTGTCCTGCGGAGAAACGAGAGACATGTTGGAATATCAAAGCGACAGAGACTGCAGGCGGCTCTTGAATATGTACTACGGTTGACAAATGAACTCGTCTTGCGTAAACATCAGTGTAGATCTCGGAAACAGATATTACTTTAAAACGAGAATTCAAAATGAACTATAAAAACGTTAAAATCGCAGAAATATACTCATCATTTTTTATATCGCTGTAAAAATATGTTTATCTTAATTTAAGCGATAAAATGTCCAATGCGTTTTAGCTAAGAGAGCGGCTAAAATAACACACAAAATCGACGAGGCGTTAATGATCGATATGTGAGAAAAGAACGAACTAAACGCTAAAATTACGCGCGTATCGATCGATCTTATAATTTATACCGTCCGTCGCGGCACGATAATGACTACTACTTACTGGTACATAATACGAAGATCGATTTAGCAATGCCGTGAGGCGAAAAACGATTAAACGTATTATCGGTAACGTATTTTCTCACATGCCGAACGGGCGGTCGCATAAAAGTATACATTTACATACGTCGCGGAGAGAACAATATTTTATGCGACAGTGGTTATAAAATGTTGCAGAATCTCGTGCTCTATTTGATCTTATCCGTCCGACGAAATCAACACCGTGGAAATTAAATGCTGCCAATAAGCGAACGGCGCATCTGCCGATCATTTCCTTTCGTTCTAAGATCTAAACTGACCGTAATCTTGCGACGTTACGGCAAAAACTCAGAAAAGATCGCGGCGAAGTAGCCGAAGCGACTTCGCGCTAATTGCAACGGCGGAACCGAACAGCCACCTGTTTCACGCATTCGTAAAGTACGCCGAAGCGCAGTACGACTTTCCGTGCAACAGGTTATACACCCTTCCAATCACCTCATCCCTCTGCGCTCCCCCTCGGGCCAATCGCCCTTCGTCAAATCGACGCGTCACCCATCCTCGACCGTCGCTTGACATATCGACTCGATCCTCCTAACAACCATTCTTTTATCTTTGTCTGACCATCGACGCGCTTTATTCCCTCACGAGGCAAAACTTCGTTCTCTCTTTTCAAGCGCTCGCCTCCTCACTATCTCATTCTATTCCTCTCTTGCTCGCTCCTTTCCAATCTCGTGTCTCGTTCTTTCCTCTTCCGACACGAGCGAACCACGTGCTGTTCTCGCGCTCACCTCTGTCGGGCATGCGTTCGCCAGCTACCGTGCGCAGCTCGTGCTGCGCGTGCGCTACGATTCCTCTAGTATCGTCCACGGATTTCCTGTCCTTCTTTCTCTTTCACATGGTGATCGGTGTCTCGCACATTCTCTCTCATTCTCCCTTTTCGTCACCCTCCTCTCGCTCGTGGCGCACAGTCGCTGCCGTCTCTGTTGCGCGCTCCTCGATCTCTCGCTCGTAGAGCGCTCGTGCTGCGCGTGCGCCAAAGCGCACACGCACTCCCCTTCTTTCTTACACTGTTCGCTCTTTTCTCCATCTCGCTCGGCGCAACTGCCACCGCGACTTCTGTCGCATTTTCCATCCTTGTTCTTTCTGATCACCTCAGCGTTTCTCTTCGTGTCTTTTTCCAATGTATGTGTTGCTCTTCCTCAGAAACGTTTGCGCGTGCGCTAAAAGGGATTTACTGTTCTCGTCTGCTTTTCTCAAGCTTCTTTCCTCTTTTGTTCGTCTCACCCCACTCCATCCGTCAATCCTTGTAGCTTTCTTCGTCCAACCACTACTGGTGCCGATTCGAGATTATAAGCTGCTCTTTCTCAGAGCGCATCGCCACGCAGCTCGTGCTGCGCGGCACAAACGATCTATTTCCTTCCCCCTTCTCGACTCCCTTGTACTGTAAAACTGCGTCCTTCTTTCTCACCAAGAATCGTCGGTTTTCTCAGATGTAACTGTCTCTTTCTCCGCATCGCCCTAGTCCTTTTTTTTATTCTCTCGATTACTTTCGTCCTTCTTCATGCCCTTCACCGATGCAGCGTGCGCAGCTCGTGCTGCACGTACATCGAGCGCTTATTTTCTCTCCCTCCGCATTCATCCTCCTCCCTTTTATATTTCCATTTCAGTTCTCATATCCTTCGTCTCTTTTCAGCTACCGAGCTTTTATCTTTGCACTGACTCCATTCTCTGTCATTCTATTCACTCTAACCAATTATCCGCTATCTACTTTATGTCTCTCTTTAATATATTACGCGCAATTCGCACCGTGCGAGGCCGAGTTTCCTTTCTTCTTCTGTTTTACCTTGAGATTTTCTTTTTCTTCTTTGATACCTTTCGTATACTTTATTTTATTTATGTTTCTTTTCCTATCACTCTTTTTTAAACATTTTCTTACATAAATGTCGCTAGATTTCTTTGTTTACGTGTTTTTTTAAATATTGTTGCAAATATAAAAAAACAAACGTGCATGCAATCTTATCAAATATCGCAATAATTTTATTCGCCGATGATCAAATCAAGCAGAATCATCTATCCTTGCCTAAGAATCAGGAGACTCCTCTTGTCCTTCGTCTTTCTACTTTCCCTAAGAAGTTATGGCGATCACAAAGTACCTGCAGCTACCCCTACCCTTCTGCATCGTCGATGCGCACACACACACGTATTTACGCAAGAAAAACGTGGCCTCTACCCTCCGCCGCCTTGACGCCCGCATACATCGGGCGCATGCGCGGCCCTTCGGCTATATAAGCCGGGCTGCTCTCATCCCAGTTCACATTCAATCACACCCACTCGCGCGGTCTCAAAGAAAAAAGAAAAAAGACGACGAAGGCACGAGGCTCAACCGGTCCCGCCATCCATCCTCGCGTCGTGCACGTGCATATTATTTCGTCTCTCTTTTCCCCCTCGTTTGCTGGAACCACATCACCAAGTCCTCAAAGCGTTCGAGAAGACGCACTGATCGCTGCCAGTACACCTCGGCATCCTCCAAGAGAATTGCGACCGGTTTTTCTTAGTCACTCACTCGCTCACGGCGCCAGCATGAAGATCACGTACGTCCCGATGCTCATCGGCAATCCAGTTCGATCGATTGACAGCACGTCAGCGACCCGGCAAGCTGTCAAGACCACTCTAAAAAACTTAAAGAAGTGGTGCGTCTGGTTGCGGAGCTTCAAGGACAATCGGCAAAACCCGTCGTACGAAATCAAAGATTACGCCTGGACCACGACGACGATGATCGTCGATCAGGAAGAGTCGCGAAACCGCGCTAACGAAAACTTCGAGAACGAGTTGAGAGAAAACCTGACGAACAACAATCAGTCTGAGACGCAGCGTGTCTTCGACGGCAACAACGATCTGTGTGAATGTCAACCTGGTAATCAATGGCTTGACAGAAGCTGATGACGCGTCTGTCAAATCAACATCACAAATGGAGACAAGTTCTACAGGCGCAGAAATTGTTCGAGACGTAACTTGAAGGTAGCTTTAATAGCTTTTTAAGATCGCGCTTAGTTTCTAATTCACGTACTTTAAGTTCGACTTGTCAATTAACTCCTGGTTCGGAGCTTTAACTGGATTACTCGATTAAGAATCTGCGGTAGATTATTAGATCGATAAATAGCGTAAGTTCCAGTGCAATATGCAAGAACGTAAAATAAGATCGATATAGAGTAGCCTGTCGTTTGATCGATTGACTGTGATAGTAGACTTAGAACATTTTATATATTAATGCGCACATTGATAACGTAAACAAGTATAGAGTTGTATAAAACTAGTGTGTATAGATTATATCGTAATAGAATACATATATCATAGTTTAGAAGATCGAACACTCTCGTTCGAGTTCATAGGCCGCCCAGTGCATATTTCATAACACGAATATATCTGTGATAATCATCGAGAAGATATCTTGATTATTAATGGCGCACAAGCGTGAAAACTGTGATAATCTACCGCGGAAATGTAATAACAGTTCAAACTGTGATATTAGCAAAAAACTTAAGGACGTTAATCGTAAGCGAATCAAACGTTGTCAAAAAAAAAAAAAAAGCAAACTGCTTGTTGCAAAATGATTGCGATAAAGATCTCACTAATGTCTTCCAATATTATACTCGTCGATAAACGATAAAGATGCGAAAACTGTGATAAATTATTCTTAATTGTAGATCACGCACGTGTAAGAGTAGACTTAAACGAATCACAGCTCTAGCGATACTTTGTGATACGTAGGTAATGAAAAATCGCAGTGGAAAATCGATCTGCGATTATGCTGAATGATTTTGAAATTTAATTCTTCGTGTGTCACAATTTTCGTTTTATATTCATTTGTCTTACGGATTTCGTGTTTAACGATTTAATATTTTATCGTGTTTTACTTTTCTTGCACCTTTTATTATTCTTTTTTTGTATCTTTAGAACATGTATGCCGCACTTGTATTTAACCGCACTTATATCTACGTTTTGTATTGTATTCTTGTTTGCTTTTCGTTTGAATTGTGCAGTTGGACCGCATGATCCAACATCTTATTGTTAGCACCGCATTTAAGTTACTATTGTAATCGCATTTATATGTTGAATAAATTGTGTGACGATGAAAAAATACATATGCAATATTATTAATTACCTGCCTTACATCCCGACCTTTTCTTAATTGTACAATAAGTAACTCACATCAATCCAAATAAAATTGTCGCAAATATAATAAAAAAATAAAATCTAGAAAATATAGTGTTCTATAAAATATTTTCATCGAAATAATTACACAATAATAATAGTAAAATCTCAACACACATTGCTGTTGTCTTTTGTGTATGATGTACAAATTTTTATCTTCATCAAAACACGAAAAAATTTTAAGAAATATTTATTAATTTTTACGTAATGAGCAAGTTTTATATAAAATTTAATAAAGATTTTAAAACTAAAAGTTCCGATAAAATAATTTTCTAATAATTAAAACTAATTTTTAAATTCATGGCAGACCTTCTTTGTTTATCTCTAGATACATATTTTTTCTACACGTGTTTCTGTATATCTCTTTTTACAAATTTTGTCGCCCCATCTGTTATAGGGCCCTTCAATTACCCTAAACCACACGGTTTTATCCTTAAACGATAGATGGCACTCATTGAGACTCTTAAAAGAGCCTTATTATATTTTGTCTAAATAAAATCAGAAAATCAGAATCGCGAAAATAAAATCTTAATTTCGCAACGTACCATTTACTTTCGATATTTACTGTTCAGTCTTACTGTACAGTCACACACGAACATAATCGCGAAAATATGTTCCTCAATCAATCGTTGCGAAAGCTCGGGCACCGTGATTACGCGACTTCCTGCACCTGCACGGTAATCGTCCGAAAGTACCTTTCGGTACCGAGTTTGTAACATGTGGATGCTTGGTGCTGCAGTTAGCTGCAGACAATTGTCGCCGGATGACAGTATTGCACGTGGCGTGGAATAAAAAGAAAAAAAAAAGATAAAAAAATCTTCGATGGTTCAATCCAAAGGATCGAGAAAAATGCTAGATGCTACGGATCAGATTACCGATATTAACCATCATTATACGGGTAACCAACTACCTGAATGTTCGCATTATGCCCGATACGATTCAATACAATTTTCCATTTAGATTATCGGCCTGATCTTTGCGATCCGATCCCGAGAAAGGTGGTGCGCGGGATGACGCCTGCGAGGGAACGCAACATGATACCACCGTGTATGGGTAGACAACCATATAGAAAGACGTCTTAAACTCCAAGATTTTACGCCATATAAAAGAATTCCACTATTCTTATACACCGGGTTCTCCTAATCTCATTCAAAAGTGTGGCAGAATATTGGGTTACGTTTTCGAAACTCTTGAAAATATTGTCAAATATTTGATGCTGCCTAGAAAATGCTTTTCACAGCGCCCGTCAATAGTGTCTAGCTATGTTTGACATTCTTCTCGATAATCAAATCATGAAATCTTGTTGCACAAAACGAATTCAATAAAGACTTGATTTAAATAATATTTTAACACGTTAGTGCAGAGATGTACACGTTTCACATTAAAAATAAATAAAATTATTTATAGCGTTATAATTGTTTTTATACATATACATTTTTTATATCTATTATACATACCTATATGTATGAAACACTTGTTCTATATCCACACGTCAGTTTTGTCGTCAAAATGAATATATTTACCTCCTTTTAGACAGTCAGGAGTTTTTATCGGAGTTTTTAAAAGATCTGTCCATTGTGAGACAACCTGGCATTATGGAGTGATTTTCGAGTTATTCCGACTTATTCTCCACAAAAGCCAAGCTGGTCGACTGATCTCTATTGTATCAGTCTCTAGACAGTGGCGTAAACACAACAGACAACAAATGATTTGAGAGTTCTTGTGAAGTAAAGCCCAAATTACAAATCTTGTTTTATAGTTATTTTCAAAAATAATATATATATATATATACAATATATAATAAAATAACAAAAGTATTTTGTGTAATAGAAATAATTTTATAATTAACATATTTGCTTTCTTTACTCTTTCTTTACATTAATACATATTTATAATATAAATATATTGTCAATATTTCTTGAAAAAAAAGTACCTCAATACTTTTATATAAATATTTTTCTAAAAACAGTAGATAAAGGTATCTAAAACACAATTGCTACGCCACTGAATAACATCGAATCAGAAGGCAAGGCAAACTGACGGAGGATTCAGCGAGATATCCCCGAGTACAATATTAGAGGGAGACAAATTTCTTAAAAATGTACCTTTTCGACTCTTAAAGGGACAATTATTGTATTATTTGACGCCGTTTAAACCGGAAAAACCGAATTTAAAGACTTTTCCACGGATCGCGTCACACATTGAAAGGATCACGCGAGGAGAGTGCAAGGAAAAATATTCTCGAGCGCGGCAGAATTTGACGAAATATTATTCTTTCTCGAGACTACGAAAATATTTTCGAAATAAAGGATCGGCGGAATAGCTGCGCGTCCAGGTGCTGCTCTGGCTTATTGGTTCTGATAATAGACACATTAAGTCACACTCAACGTCAAATTTAGGCCTTTCAAGGCAGCAACCAGCTGTGAATACGCCGGAATCAAAATTTTATAAATCCCACTTCAAAAAGTTCTTTCTTGCTTTCACAAAGTTTTTTCCAGTGAGTGAATCGCAAACGTAGATATACTCTTATGAAGAAAACGATACTCTAAAGAATAACTTGGTAACTGACAGCATAGAACGAGCCTTAGTTTGAATAATAAATATTCAAGCGGTATAAACAAGAAAATACAAAGTTGTTTTAAAAGTCATACTTTTATATTTAGAATTAAAAGAGTTAGCAGAGATATGTACATGAATTCATTTTAGTTTTTATTTTCAAGCACATTATAATAATAAGAAATATACTACATGATTTTCGTGAAATGAATTTACGCTTCATGTGTGCAAGCTCTACAAAAGATCATAGCGATTTTGAGCAAGCATCTTAAAAGAGACATAATTCCGAAGAACCTTTCAAAATACACGATAAAGCATACGTGTAGTTAATGCATCACCAAAAGAAAGTTACGTGGCAGAAAAAAGATCTCTCGCCACTTAGACATCGATTTTCCTTACATTTCCTCGTCGATCTCGTAGTCGATCACGGTCGTTTGCTTACAACCATCCTCCCACGTCCCGGCCAATTCGTTCGACGAAAGTAGAAAACGCGAAGACGAAACGAAGATAGAGAGAAAAAGGGGGGAGAAAAGAAATGATCCCCGTCCTCTCACACTCGGATACACATCGCGCTCGAATGCCTCTTCTTGGGGATCTCCCGGTTTTTGAAGCGAGATAGATTCTGATTCTTTTGTGGAACACGTGCACGAGAAATCGTAAATCTAACGAAAGAAACCTTCACAGAAAATGAGAAAGAAGGACGAAAAAGAGAGAGAAAGAGAGAGAGCGCGATTTGTCGGGATGCTCGTGGCATCATCCATATACATGGAAGGCACGAAGAAACGTATACTAAGTAGATAATGGACCAATGGCGCGGGTGGCGTCGTCGGTTCGAGTTGCGGTTCTTGATCTCGCGGGGATATTTTGAGAGAATCTACGACTGTGAGCGAGAGAGACGAACGGCCGCGGCTGCAAGAGCTTATTGTCGGCTCCGCTGTCCATTATACGAAGCGGCTGAATGATAGAAATATTTGTATCTTCGCGCGCAACGGCTCTGGAGAGGCTCTCCGGAGAGCACTTTGGAGACCGAGCGTGTCTCAAGTAGAGAAGACGCGTATCTGTGTTCGGCCCGAGCGGCAACTTGAGCGTCTCTTTTCAACTTCTTCCGGCAGCGTGAGATTCTAGATTTGACTATCTCGAGAGAGAAAAAGCAAGAGTACACGATACGACACGATACGCCATTCGGCAGCTTTAAGCGTCTGCGTTTTGTCGCGCGATTAAAGTAACTGGAGACTTGCTATAAGAGATTGTAAACGTGCGAAAAAAAATTGAAAAGAAATCTACATTTTGTTTCTATATTTTTTACACTAATACATAGAATTTAGTTTTATTTCGTTAATTGTTGAAGCTTTCATAAGTAAAATTTTTACGATTATAAATTAGACATGTGTAAAGTGTTACAAATTAAAAAACAATCTGTTAAACACAATAAACTATTTATCTCCTCACGGTTCTGAAAAAAATTAAGAAAACGCTCACTCGTCATTGTTTTTCTTCTGTAAATTTCTCTCGCGCTATCTTCCACATCAGACCCCAAATTCGCTCTAGAATTCTAACATAAGCACGATAAGCGAACTTACAAGAGAACATCAGACAGGGACACGACCTTTGGCTGGGACGACCTGTCGCCCAAATGTTTTTCAACGACCGTTTTTAAATACACATTCACGGAAAACGGATCTGCTTGTCCCGACAACTTGGAAAAAGTTTTTCTTCGGCGCGGTGCACGAGTGCGCGGCGACCGATAGTATATTTGTCAAGGGCGAAAGGGAGGAAAAGGAGAAGTCGTTTCGACTTTCAGCCACGTGTGTCTCGCATTACAGACGTAAAGTTTTTTTGTCGACGGGGGGTGTGCGTGTGGAGGAACCAAATTTCGCGCACATGCCTGAACATTTCTATATCGGCTCTCGACGGTGGTCGCACCAACGCCGCACTCAATTATTATCGGTTTCGAGTGACCACTTCCGCTCTTACATGATCGGGTGACGCTCGATCGAAACGTGATATGCATTCGCGCGTTTCATATCACCTGGTTTCCGTATGCGCAGATTTATTTAACGTCAAAAAAAATAAAGACATATAATTTTTCTGTCAGAAGATTAAAAAAAAAAAACGCAGTAAATAATTGGTTTTGCAAAGAATATATTTTACAATTTCGGATACGGAGAAAGCCTCCCTGTTTCGCATCGCATGTAGAGACGATAAGTACGTAATATTGGCCTTATCATTAGCTTCTATAGATTCCGACGCGGAAATCACAAGTCGGGATCCTCAATAAAAAAAAAAAAAAAAAAAAAAAAAAAAAAAAAAAAAAAAAAAAAAAAAAAAAAAAAAGCCACGCTCTCACAGAAAAAACGTTCTCGGGAGAAACCTTACGTGTGAAAAAAAGTCACTGACCACATGCAGTCGCACACGTGATGTCATGGGAAAGACTTGGTGTACTAGAAAAAAAGTTAAAGAAATCTAAACCTCACGATGCTTGGCTTGCCGCCGCCGTAATATTACGACCGGGATTAAATCGTATCGTTTCCAATTTTTTTTTTTTTGACGGCACGACTTTTCACAGGTATTGCGACGTTTAAAAGGTATCTAACTGCAGGTGCATTTTAATAACAAGTGAAGCAGGTTTGATACAAAAACAATTTTTTGCAACTTCTAATATTTTGCTTTATCAAACAAGAATAAATATTCATTTCAAATGAATATAAATACACAACTCAAATTACCTATTATAAATTTTTATCATTAGAAAAACACAATGTAAATTACATTCTCATGAATTATTTCAAAAATTAAACGGTAAATAAATTACGGTATCGAGTAAAAAAAAATTAATTTAAGCAAAATGTGGTCTCCTGTTTTCAAGTTGATCTCTCTCGCAAGAGAACAGAGACGAGACTACGAAATATTTGTATCGCGTAGCAACGCGTGTCCCGCACGACGTATCGAAACGACGAAATATCACTTTCCTGCGGTGCATGCGATGCTGCTGATTGCGTTACGCTGCGCAGCGCGCGTTGCGGCGCGCGGTGAAATGCAGCCGCGGGGATTCACCGCAATAAATCGCGAGTTGAGTTTCAACGGAGTTACAACGTGAGGTTTCGTCTGATTAATAACCCGACAGGGGGTGGAGGAAGGCGGGGGAAAGGCCGAAACATGATCTTTACCTGCCTATCGCAATTTGAGAACGGAAAGGTTTCTCCCAATTTAAGTTTTTAACGATGAAACTGGATATTCTAGATGAATTTACGGGCGGGCTGATTGCGTTCAAGTTTCAACCTGCGGTGAACGCGATTTAAATAAGAAACGTCGCGTACGCGCGACGTCTCTCGCGATGATATATTTCACACGACAGTGCATAGTTTTACCCTGCCTATCAGAAAATCCAACGTGTACATATTGTTTCTTCTCATCAGTATACACGATACTTCCGAGATTACTTTCGCTTTGTTTCTTTATCCGATAATAAGAGCGTGTTTCGCGCTTTAATCCGAGCGAACCGTCCCATGCAAGAAATTGCCTAACGAGCTTTTTCCTCTGTAGCTTCTTCTTCCGAACACCGCTAAAAAGTGCCGTGATGGCTCTCAACTCCGCGTGCGACACGAAGCGTATCTGTAATCAAAAGTCACTCGGCGTCACGCGACGAGTCTCGCATCACGCGAAACGTCCGATATTTTCCGAGAAACCGTCTCGGAATTGACGGTCAACCTGTTGCGCTTACTTCTAACCTGCCTCTCTTCTAATCCACTACTAAGAGAGCTCCGTTGATTCACGCATTAGCCGGTACTCTGCTACCACCGTTACGCCCGGAGATTTTTAGGCACCTCGTAACACTAGACAGCCGCACACCTGCCTCTTCTTTCACGGTAGAGATCGCGATCGCGCCGTTTCGTCCGGATCTTCCCGTAAAACTCGAATTACTATAAATTTTTTTCGGTAATCCGTCCCGTCCTTACTGTCCGAGTTTTTTGCGCGGGTCACTTTGGTACTGGACAGGAAACGCTTACAATACTTTCTTTTTCTCTCTCTCTTTCTCTTCTCTCCTGCCGGAAGAATATCTCGTAAAATTCCATAAATCCCAGCATCCGGTTTCACGTTTCTATCACACACGACGCGATGCTCGATTTCAGGATGAGGATCCCGTAAGCTTTTTGACAAATGACTCGCGATGACCCCCGGAACTATTGTCGCGACAATACCCGGGGAACAAGAGAGCATCTGGAAATCGCCGCTGACAGAAAGAACCGTTAAATCATCCGAACACCCTCGATTTTCGAACGACGGAAAAAATTACATTTTTTTAAAATAAAATTCTTATCTTTATCAAACTCGTGAAGAAAAACATATGACTAAATTTAACAATATTTTTATCTCGAGTATTTTACACGAATATAATAGTGTATTTAACCCCTAAATCCTTCTCGAGTTACGTCACAGCGCAACGCATAATTCGCGCATCTATACTTTATTCAACAACGGATCCTTAAACGGATCCCCGGCTTTACACATGTTCGCGACTGAAATAGTTGTCAGTATCCCCTATAAGTGGGCACAATAGATGACTCTGCTCTCAGAGCTGCGAGAACGAAAGAAGACGCCTTTATGCTACCGAGGCGAAAGAAACGGAGATGCCTCCGTGTTTGCTTGTGTTTGCGCGGTCCTGCGGAAAATCCATTGAGCCGATGGTCCAACAGTGCAGCATGCTTCCTATTGTGGCAGCCCACGGCGGTTGTTACGGTTACCCGTAGAATCGAAGCCCGTTCTTGTCTTGTGTTTGGGGTGCGGCGGGGGCGCAAATGGGGCGCAGTCAAATCCAACGATCCACCATTGACGTCTCTTTGTCGTCGTTAGGAATTTATTTCGGTAGCTCGACGGGGATCTCAAATACTATGTCGAACTGTTAATTCGCGAACACTTAAAGAAAAATCGAGTTTTCGCCGTAAAAACAAACAACGTGTAATCCTTTAAACAATAAACTATTCTTTAGATAGAAATTAAATCTCTCTCTCTCTTTAATTTTTATTAATTATAAAAAACACCACAAGAATGTACTTGCTCGAAAAAATGTAAAAAATGTTCGATCTATTTCTCTTTCTCTTTTTCTCGTAAGAATTTTTGAGAGTTTCTCGTTAAAAATCTTGTCAACCCGTAAAAAACTAAAAGACAATCTCGATATGCCATCGAGCCGTAAAAGTTGCCTTCCATGCAAGTAGTAACTGACTTCAAATTCGAAATACACGCCGTAATCACGAAAGAACCGTCGTCTATCCTCTGATGCTGTCACGTGCAATACCAATAATACACAGTTCTTTATTGTACACGATGAGAAGAGAGCGTCATTGCAGGGAAAAGCCCGCGCGATAATTTTGGACGTTTTACGAGACACTGCGGACAGTGACGATGTAACAAAAAAAATATATATACAATATCGATGCTGATCAAATATAACCGCATGCGACTAATTGGACCCGAATAAAGATCGCGCTCGGAACGGAATCCGGCGCGATCAAGAAATGTCGTAAAAGTTCGAGTGCGCTTTTCAAACTTTATGCCCGACACGTAAATACGCGAATATAACGCGTTTAACACCAGAAGTTTGGAACGCCACTTAAAAGTCTCTAACCTCGAGATGTGTTTTCTTTCGCTGAGACAACTTATAAATAAGATGTGAAATAATAGAATGTACGGTTTTATTGAGATACAATTTACAAAAATATTTGTTATACATTTTTTCTTTCAAAAGAAAAAAAATGGAAACAAAACGTCTTTTTCGCAGAAGCTGGCTACTAAAAAGTAATAAAATTTTTCTTTCAACAGACAACTATAAAATTGCACACATCAAATATCGCAAAAGTCTCTTCTCTCACTTGAGAATTTATTCCGGAAGAGTTTTATAAAGCAAATACGTGCTCTCCACTCCCGCGGCGCGACGTTACAAACTGAGCGACACACCTCAGCGTGGGTGCGATCGAGGGCGATCGGTGCACAATGAGATCGACACCGTCATGAAAACGAAAAAAAGAGCTTTCGCGCGGAAATAGAATCGCATAGATTGGTCACTTTTCATCCACACAGAGATGAATGCGCGTTCAGTGCGCGTATACGAGATATATCCAGCGCGCTCGCTTTCTTCGGACCCACCTGGTGGGACACCATGATGGCCAGCCTCACAAAGATGTACGCGCTAACGAAAATATTTAACAACAATCGGCATTGTCCCGACGGGAACGTCGTTACCCTCGTAGATTGCAATATTGTTAAACGTGAGATATCCAGCAGCGACGCCCTGCAAGATTTCAGTAGCGACACGCTGTTGCTGTCGACCAAAGTTTACCCACGCGCGCTTTTCACAAGGGTTCCGATACAGAGAGTCACGCCGTTGTCGTGCATTATTTAAATTGTGTTCGGCTCAGCTTGATACCTATTGCCAATCTGATGAGAAGCAGTGTCGCCCGCGAAAAACAGATGCTATGAGAAATTGTTCGCACGTAGACACGTTTACCCGATTGTCAACACAATTAATAAATATAGTGAAAAGTAAAACACTTTGAAAATTTGTGTTTGCAAAAGAAACAGTCAACAATAATTAAAGTTCATATCTTGCTAAAAAAAATTAACTGCAAATTTGTCACATAATTTATAGAATAACAACTTGATAATTCTGCATATTTATACGTACGTAAATATAATGATTATTTCCATCTCGAGTTGATCGATGATATCTGATATCGAGAATGCGAAAGCTGCCGGTCTTTTTCGATCGCGTGATTAAACACCGAAATCGGAATTTCTGATAATTTAAAACAAGCAGGCTTTGCGTCCGCCCAAGAGAAAGACGCCCGCGAGGCTCTTTTCACGCTCCCTCGCCCGCAATATGCGCGCGTAACGTACAATAACTCACCATATACAAATATAATCGGGGTTACGTGGAACAAACGGCGCGGGAGAATCCGCTTTCACTGTCTCCGTTCAGGCGCAAGAACGCCCTCTCTGACACCCCGACGCAACGCGATCCTTGGCCTCTTTATACAATCTCCACCACACAGGGACTTTTTTTCACAAGCCGAGCCCCACTTTTATTATTAACGCCCCTGGGTCTCTTCGTGGGCAGATCGAGGTGAAGGCGCGAACGGGGCGGCCTGTTTTCGTCTCTCAGAAAGAGCCCCCAGACGCCTCCTCGCTCGCGAGGCACTCACGCGTCAATGAGGATGATCAGGTCCGAGGGCGTCGAAAGTGACACCGCAGGGCCTCGCTAACTACATCGCGGCTGTCACAAGCACCGCAGGATTACAGGGCGGAAGAAACACGGGATTAGAGATTCTATCCCGACGCGGCGACATAGACGTTGTTATTTCCTCCGATTGCGTCTCGAGTTCGCGATCTGACGCCTCTACGACGCGTAACGTCGCCACAAAACACGAGACATCGATTGCGTCCGTTAATGTGAGACAATGATAAAAAAAAAAACGTCGAAAAAATGCCGGACATTAAAAATATCAAAAAAGTATGCAAGTACGACACAATAAAATTTTGTAGAAATAAAACATTCTTATTGTTTTATCGTATATTTAGATATTAATTAATTTTAAATGTAATATTTGGAAAAAAGCGATTGGTTTCACCAATTTAAGTGAGTCTTTTATAAAATACACGGAAATCGTAAAAATAACCGAAAGAAAATGTTATTACCGATTGGATGCGCGTGTACTTCAGCGGCAAAAACAAAATTTACGAGACAAACTTTATGACAAACAGACTTTATGAAATAAAATCACATTTTATATCTTCTCTTCTCGGAATTTACTGAAGATCTTATGCAAATCATGCCTCATTAGACGCACGCAGCATAAAGAAAATTTACGGCCATCTCTCACGAATCATCGCATAATTACATATTACGCGCAAGATTCATCTAATTAGTTTTTAACTTAATTTTTCCTCGTCGTCTCTCTTCTAATCGTAAAATTATCGCGCTGCTTTCTTTGCTCGCGGGTTTCGACAAACACACGTCACGCGCGTAACAGTCTCTCTAAACATCATCTCGCGTTTAATTGTTCGACGATTAAGTGTCGCTGTGAGATATTCGCAAGAAAGCCCCGACCCTTCCGAAATGAAAACAGGCCGCCCTTCACCGCCCCAAGGTGATCTCGGTCATAAAAGAGTCTACGGGCGTTAAAAACCTCCTCTTTGCCAAGAAGGATCTCAGCCGTGCCACTCAGACACAGATAGTGAAAGCAGACTCTGCACCGCTTCTCCTCAAAGCCCTACTTATTTGGATAAGCGAGTGCTTGAGCCGAGACGAGCGTGAAAAGGGCATGCAACGAGCCCTTACTGATCTGCGAACACTCGCAGTGAGAGATAAAGTCCATTAAATATAATAAAATCCTCAAGAGCGTAGAGAAATTGCTTCGAAGAAATCATAAATATCAAAAGTTTTACAAAACTCACGATAAAAATACATAAAATAACGATTAAATTAAAAATTGATACAAAATTACAAGCTTAAAAGTATATATGAGTTCAGTTTCTCTATGCAACCAACTTGTTAACATATCTGTGAGATTTTACGTAATCTTATGATCTTATATAAAATCAAAATTATATGCGAAGTTTCTCTCTCTACCGTTACGTCGCCGTATGACGGAAAAAGTTGTTCTGTTCACTGGAAAATAGCTGACGCGTAATTCTCGTGATAATCAAAATTCCGTGAGCGTCAAACACAGCGCTGAATCACAAGATCAATCAGAGTCATAATATTTTATGGTGATACGACAGAATTTCAAATAAGGGTTGCCTGGCAAACGGCCGGATCGGTCGGACACCCACTTGGCGGTTAAATTAGAAACTCATGAAAATCAAGCGAAGTCACGTCATTTAACGGTACAGGATCGCTAATTGAACCTGCTTCTCGCAGTCGGTGATCCCTCAAAGGGGAATCCTACTTCCGGCGATGGATTCGCTCCGCTACGAGTCAAATTAGTTTAAAACGGTATCCCGAGTCCTTTCCGTGTTGCGGAAGAAAGAGAAACTGGGACGAAGTTCGAGAGAGAAGGAAAGAAGAGAGCGGGGGAGCGAGCCTGTAAATTGGGACCGCTGCCGCAATTTCTATGGGGGCCTCACAGGCTTGTGGGCGGGGATGTGCCCCTGGCAGGCCGTAGAAAAGATCCCGGTATATCCAATGCGGGCTAACTAAGCTCGACGAGAGGGTGCAGGTGTTCGAGTTTTCCAAAGGACCTTCGTTGTATACGTCGATATTACGTTCCCGACCCGTAAATCAACGAGAAGGCTCGTTTAGAAATTACTATTACAGGGAAGCGCGCTAGAGCACTTTGATTTAGTCTCTGCAAGGTGCGAGACAAAGCCGGACAAGTCCCGAATCTAAATGTTCTCGAAATGTGTATTACACGCATCGATTTTAATGTTATTAGCAATATGCAATTTAGAAATATTATATCTTTTTTGCAAATTTAAAAACAAAAAAGAATGATTTTTTGATAACAATGCAATTTTGTAATTTCTTACGTTGCCGGTCTTTTCCGCTCGTTTAAATTATACAACTGTGTAACCAGCCACACACGTCGTGAATCTGCCTGCACAATTCTGCCTGTATTCACCGTGCCACTTCCATGAGATTGTAGGATCAGAACATAAAAGTTGTAAACTTGTAAACGGAGTCCTGTGTCCTCGTCACTTCTAATCTTCCGCTTTTGCACGTTTTGCAGCTAAATTCACGGGCTCGATCCGGCAAGACGAGAGAGGAGAGAAGAATCGTTCATGCGTAACAGGCTCGTTCGATCCGGACGCATTCTATCGCAGCTTTAGCCTCCAGATTGGGCCCGATTACGTAGCACTTTTATCCGTAAGCGGGGTCTTACGCGGAGCCCGTGTGATAGAATACGTATTTGGAAAACACGCGAGTCCCATCCCGGCCATCTTTACGCGCCACTGGAGAAATTTAACGATACGAGCTCTTGTAAAAAGAGCTACTAGATGTGGGCTTACACGCATGATCAAGCCGGTGACGCGATCATAGCGAAGGCGAGAAAAAAAAGCAACATCGGCATGTATTCGCGTAGTGTCGAAAAGACGATGCCTCTGATTTCAATCGTCGTCATACAGTTTTGTCTTATTTTGCAGCTGCGTTTTCTGTAAACATCTCGATTTTCTCTCTTTATATTGTATTTCGATAAGATACGATAAAATCGAACATAAAAACAATAATGAATTAAAAGATTTTTAGAAAATAATTTTTTGTCCGCAAAGTTTAAATATTTTGAATTTAAATATCCGGTAATCAATCATGTTATATTTCATACCGATAATATTGTCGTATGATATGTCGTTTATCTGACGCAAAGAATAAAACTATTCTCGACAATTATATAATACAAGAATTATAAAAATTCCTTGCTCACCCTCACTAAATTCGTACACGTAACCAATTTGAAGGGCTCTTCAAATTGGATGCGATCAATGAAATTGACTCGACAGTAGTGCGGCATCCCTACTTGGCAAACAGAATCCGTGACGATACGCACTTTACCATTCATCCCGAAACGAGCATGAAGTGGATCTCGAATAAGAAAATTACTCGGCGCGTCCGTTCTAGATCGAAATAATTTTCTACGCGAGGTCGATACGCCGCGCCGCAGAATTTTCGCGCCACTTTTCCGCGGCGTGTAACGCGCGCGCTATCGTCGGCATTGTGTGTGCCTTGATTTTCATGGTGGCTGACGACAGATTTACCACCCCTAACCGTCGTAAGAATTCAAGGTGTTCGGCGAATGAATAAAATCGACGGGGCCGCGGAAAAAAAATCTGCGATCACCAAGAGGTCGAGAAAGCAACCGCGTCACGCCGATTAACGCGTCGCTGGTAGAAAGATCGGGGCAAAAGAGCGCTCAAAGGAAGATAAAGAGCAGCGGTGACGGCCCGAAATGCACGAATGGGGACCACCCGTTCCGCCGCGTTAGCTGAGGTCTGCCGATTCTCGTTTCTCGCCTTTGAAAACGGCCGATACGCCGATTTCGGGACTCTCCGCCGACGACTTTTCTTCTTTCTTTACTCGCGGACGAGCCACTTTTGTCGCAGCTACCCCTCTTCCACGGGATTCCTAATATTCCGTGACGGCAGATCACTCCCGCTTCTCTACGCGACTACTTATACGCTACACCCCCTCCGCACTTCTGGTTAAACGTTATTTACAAGACCCGCGCTTTGCCATCGTGAAAGAGACGAACGCCAGCTGTCGAATTATCCACGCTGATTGTCCGGCTAAAGATGACGCAGGAATTGCATCATTTTCAGCCGAAAAATCATGACGAATTCTACGAACAATCTTTGTTTCGAGCAATTCGATCTTTTCTTTATATTTGTTTTAAATTAATCGAACTCTATAATTACAATATACACTTATAAAACGTTTGCTTTTTTTGTAATTTATTTTTTTCCACATTTTTATAAAGTTTCATAAAGCGAATAGAAAATACTTAAAATAAAAAAGTATATCTTATGTTAATTGTGCAATGATGGTGGAGACGAGTTGGGTAGAATAATTTTTACGTCGGAAGAGAGGGGACCAACCAGTTACGGTAATCACTCGAGAGACGAGACGACCGTGTATGGAGAAGTAATTGCTCGGATTCGTTCTTGTTGTCAGCTGACGTGAGAGAGTTGGACATCTCGTTCGTTATCCGGAGTCGCGTCACAAAAAAAAGTGCGAGACTGTAATTAAATCTTTTAGGAGTGATTTAATAACACGATTTCGGGGCAATAATGTTGCGTCACGCGTCGCACAAAGCGATTCCGGATGGAATTTGCGCCCGGCAAGAAAGAAAAGTCCGATAGATAAGAAACGCGTCTTCTTCGAGACAGGCGAACGCGATGAGGATTTTTACGGGTGTTTTCTTTCGAGCGGAAATCGCCGTCGCCGAAAAGGACCAACGCACACGCTCTGTGGTTCACAAAAAACTACGAAATTACAAGAGCTTCACAACGATGCTCCAAATATTGAGCGAACTATAAAAGGCTCTTCCTAAAAGTTTCAGGATTTGTTGAAACGGAAGCGCGCAATTATGGAACTTTCCCAGCACGTAATGTGGTTACATTGTTCCGTTTTTACGTTTCTCAAGCGTGAAAGAATTTTAAATATAGTTTCGCACGCTCAAATAGTTTTTTTTTTTTTTTTTTTGTAGTAGGTAGCCGATACAATTTTGTAACTTACCGCACCAATAACTAGGTAATCATTACTAATGTTACTGTGTCACTTTTGCTTCATCATTCCATTCGCGGTCAACAAAAGAAATCCGTCCGTCTAATTAGGTATGCAAACGCGCAGCGGGAAAGAAACTTGTCTCACGGAAAATCCGGTTGTCCTTCTAGATGCGCGGAGAACGCACGCACAAAAAAGACATGAAAAAAAGTCTTCTCACGCGAGAAAAGAGAGATAGCAATTTCCACGCACGCTACGAAATCATCTTATAATAACACACGGAAGGAATTTTTCTTTTCCCTTCTCTTTGAGCCGTTTGTTCATCACGTCAGCGTAAATGACACGGAAGATTTCTTTCTTCCCCGCGCGCGTTCAAAGTTACTGCGCGCGAAGGATAAAAGAAATCGCGCCATCGACGTACGGCGAGATTATAATAGTCATTAGGCTATTCGAATGTTACACGAACGAAGACGAGAAAGCGAGAGTAAGGAGAAAGGAGAAGAGAGAAAGAGAGGGGAGACGAAGGGAGATTTCTTCGGATGGACCACGGTTTTTTGTGTCCCCCGGGGGTTTACAGTGTCGACCGGGGCACTTGTTACGGCACGGTGGATGCACGTGTTCTAATGGATATGCCGGACGTGGACGAAAAAAAATGTGGCTTCTCTAGTCGTAGGCTATATAGCGCGGAAGAATATCTCTAAGAGTCTCGACTCCGAAGGATGGACGAGATAGATGATGAGCTTGAGGCACGCAGGGCCGCATTTTATTTAATCACCGATCCCCCCCAAAAAAAGAAACTCATTTATAAAATCAAAATCTCTGAAACGCGGAGATTACAACATACCTAAATTTCTTTTCCAGAAGCGAAGCTTAGATAAACATTTTTCAATTTTGTTGAAACTACGCGGTAAATCAATCTTCATTTTTAGACACAAAAAAATCGTTGAAAAAATCTATATATTAAAATTTTTGTTATAAAATTATTTTCAAAAAATATCTCTTCAAACTCTTGACATAAATAATACGTTTGAATAAAAGACAGAAAATATGCTCAGCAAAAAAATAGCCGTGACAATTACGACGGTACACAATGGAGTTTGCAGAGAAGAAGACAAGGCTGCAGCCCTGCAAGAACAACGCTATCTGACACAGGAATCTTGGAAGGGCCCATATTCCGGGACCCGTTTTATTCTCTTTCTCTTTTCCCCCGTACTTCTCGCTCTTTCGCCTTCTTGGCCGCTATGACTCACCCTTGCACGTGTTCAATTTCAGCCCCTTTGAAAGCTCGTTTCTTATCCCGCTGGTCAGAATCCTAGAGAATCCTCGCTGCCGGACTCGAATAAGGTCCTTTCTCGACCAAACCGCTCCGCCCACAGGACCCTTCGCGCTCGAGAAAAGAATCGAAGGCCCCGGCCAAAGAGACCCATCAAACTGTTCCTCCGTGTATGTACGTAAAAAAGACTCGGGGACGCACAAAGACGAAGGGGATGCGCCGTCGACGGTTGTCGTCTCGTTCTCGCGAAAAGTCATTGTCGTCCGTGACGTTCGAACGAGCATTTTCGAATAATTGTTATCGTACATTGACGCGATTCGGGAGCCGAGGCCAGACGGCGCGGCAGCTCTCGAAGAACATCATTCGTATCGACGACGAGAGAATTGACGTCGGGCGTTTTGTGGGCCCGATACTCAATAGACGCCAATTTCTAATAAATCGGCCGAAACGAAATTACTCGTCGTCGCGTTGTGCGTCAGAAATTGATAAACGGTGTTTGAGAAATAAATCGAAGTTACGTTCTCATTAATTTATAAGACATTGAATTTGTTTGAATTGCTCGGCCCTTTTAATTTAAGTATAAATATTTTTACTTGTAGCGTTACAACATATCGTAATGTAAATTCTACATGTTCTCAGTAAACTTCAAAAATATCAAAGATGGAGAATTGTATCTGTCTGATACAATTATGTACGCTTTTCAAGTCCGTCGGATTTACGAGCACGCGCATCTGCAATATCATTAAAAATCTGCTTCCGATCCCGGTGAATAAAATTGATGAGACAACTCACACGCGCAAACGACGGCACAGAGATAAAAAAAAAAAAAATTTTTGTAAAGCGCGAAACGCGTAAAAGGTTTTGCGAGCGTCTCTCCTGAAGAAGAACGAATCGAATAGACAGGATACCACGATGACACGGTCCGCGCTAATCCCGCGATAGAAATCCCAAAGCTGCTACCGGTCATCCGCCGACGGTGTAGGACAGCGGCAGAAAAAGAAGAAGGGAAATGTATAATTTATAATGATAATCCTTTAAGAATGAATCTCCGTGCCCCGGAGGCAGATTCACGGTCCTGCGGGCCTCAATGCGAGCCTCCCCTTCCGACACTTCTCTTTCAAAAACTCTCCTCCGCTCAATTTTTTTTCTCTCCTTTACCCCGGACGAGTGAATCGCGCGGATCAATCGAGCGTGCCGCAGTTTCGTCAGGATCTTGTGTTTACATAGGTGCAGAACTCGCAAGGAACAGCTGTTTATTTAGGGACATAATGGCGACTCGTAAATGGAAACAGATCCTTCCGAGCTGTATTTCTTGACGCGGAATGTCGGAAAAAGTTTTCTGGAACCCCGAAAGGTCAATACTCGCCGAAGGAAGGAATATCGCAGTCCTCCAAGAAGTTTGTTGAGACTCTCGAAATTCGTATACCGAGCACACATACGCTAAGTTTGATATTAGGATCCTCATGTTGATCTAACGAGTTCATCGTATAAGCACACTGACGTCTATGTCGAAATTAGAACCAATTTCGATTTGAGTGTAAAAAGTATAAATCAAAAAGAAAATCAAGTCGATAAGAATGTGTAAACGCATTTTTAGTAATTGTAAAATTAAAATAGTTTTCTTTTATTTTATAACAAAGATAAGCATATTAAAAAAAATATGTGTTACGAGTCACAGAGAATAAGTTTCACTTTTACAGAAGACGTTCTGCGAACTTTAAAAGAAGAATATTGAAAAAGAAGATCTGAAAATTGGCCTTCAGCATTGTGCGAAAGCAGCGAGTGAAAATTTCGTGGATGTTTTGAGCGAATTTATGCGTTACAGTTGTCTCTCCAACTATATAAATCCTTCTTTTTTCTATAGTGCATCCAGGATGACGAAATTCGCTATTGAAAGCTACGTGTTAGAGCATCCCGCGAGAGAGTTAGACGCGTCCTTTTTTGAAGGAGCTCTTTCTCTTCAGAACGCGCCATCCACCCACGTTAGATTCGCTTTTCAAACGTCGCGGCAGGTCCTCGCACACACTCACACATCCGGCAGGATCGTTCTTCATTGCGCGGGACGAGACTCAAAACTGATCCCGCGCGGAAGATCGTGCAAGTTCGAACACGTTTCGTCTTCTGCTGCTGAAGAAACTCAGTTAAAAAGCGCACTCGCAGGTTCGAACCTGCATCGGCGGCTGGAACCTGCGAATAATTCACCGCGACCGCTGCAAGTATTTCCAGTTTACGCAACGCGTTACACAAAAAAACGAATCTTTTCTTCGTCTTGAACAGAAATCTTTTCGTTTCGATCGAAATAGCGAAGCGCGTCGAGAGACTTTATCCGGAGACTCTACCTGAAAAAGTTCTTTCTTCATACGTACAACGCAATCCGCGATCTGATTTCGAATCTCGACGCCTTATATGAATCGTAAAACAAATAATATACTTTTAAAAATAAACTGGAGATTATGTTTTAAGTTTTAATCTTGCAGCGATTAGAACAACGAATGATCAAATATCTCAAGTTACAAATAAATGATTCGCCGCATTACTGCACCCTACCGTTAATCAAACGACATCCAAACCACCAGTCCGTTAATCTTTCGGTCCCAGCATCCGACAACCCTTTTACCTGCTACACACCGAAAGAGTTAGCGGAAACCCGCGAACAATGCGGGAAAAGGTTTCGGAATGCACCTGTGAAAGGTGAAAGGGTTGAAGCGCGGGACGACAGAGATTCGAATCAAACTCCGGAAGATCAACGACAAGTGCGGTAAAAACACTAAAACTCGCAAACTAATCTCTCTCCTTCGAGTAAGTCTTGGAAATTTGTTACTCTGATAATTTTTAGCGCACCTGGTGCGCTTTGGTGTTAAAATGCAGTAGAAAAAGGGTGGCGAGCGCGACGACAGCTGCGCGGAAAGCGCGTTGCACATGCATATACATCGTGAGCGCGGCAGGTTTTTCTCGCAGTAAGAAATGAGACGACGACAACGAATCAAACCTTGAATCGTCTTGAATTCTCTTTCAATTCGTTCGATTCGCCGGCAGCGTAAGATCGAAGTGTCGCTTTTATGATTGCGTGCTGCGAGCACATGTGCAGCAAGGGCAAAGGGGGGAGCGTGGCCTTTGTGCGCGCGTTTGACCCTTTTTACCTGGATCACTCTCGCCTCACTCGACCCTTGCGAAGGGGGCGAAAACTCGGCGAACAAACACCGACCGGTGCTTACCCCGTACGGTAGGGCCCATTCAACGATGTAAGATATGCATCTACGGTCCCGAATAGAGCCCGAAAGTAACGAAAATCCAGCGGAGATTTTCGTGATTTTGAATAATATCGCATTCACTCTTTCCTCACCCCCTTGTGGCCTCCGTTAACCCCACCCGCTTGGACATTTCAAAGGGGATCGAAAGGCAGAGTTCTTCTCGCGCATCGCGGCTTTATGGGATCCGATCTCTTTTTACTCTGCCCACGAAAATTCTCCGGACCGGTCCGGAGGAGACAAAGGATTCCGCACGGTTTTCTGACGAATGAACACGCGGCCGAAGCTCATAAAGAATTTATCTGCGAAAGACGAAACATCTCGATCGTGAGCGAAATATACTTACATACGGCGTTCCACGATTCGTTACGCAGATTGCAAAATTTTTATGTAAAAACACTAAATTTATATAAACTTACTTTTTATTACCAATCGCTGATTTTATATCTTAACGCAGTACATACAGTGCAAATAATTTAATATAATCGTTGTTTAATTTAAAACAACGTAAACGCTATTGTAAGATCATACAAAAGCATCATGCAATATATGTATGTATATTAGACATGTAGACTCACCAAACCGACGTTGAACTCGTCGATCCTCTTCAGAAATCTCAACCGTGAATCCGCGCTTCTGCTTCACCTGCGGCAGAAATTAGCGAAACGTTAATTCACGAAATAACAGTGTTGTTTTATTGTGAGGATAATAAAACGCGTCCCTACGACCGACCGCCGGGGCGCGCGGTCGTCGAACACAAAAAGAAGGGAAATGTGCGGCAAATTATGATAGCGCGCACACTTCGACGCGACCATTAAAACGTTTCGTCGAAGACACACGAAGCTTTTACGAATTACATCGACGAGCCGTAAAAAAAGCTCGTTAGAACCCGCGGGGTGTAATTCGTGATGTGATTCGACCTGATTACACACAGCGCCGCCCTAATAACGAAATATCGACCTGCGCCTCTTTAAAAAAAATAGTTAATAAGCACCAAAAAAAAGTTTAATATTCCGGTCTACTATAAATTTATTCTCGGTCCAAAGTGAGGGATAGCAGCCGCTATAATCAACAGCACAATAATCAAATAACACGTGCGAATTTTGCAAAGTTTCAATAAATCTGTAATTACAAAAACGTACGATTGTTTTCTTTAAAAAACTTTATCTCCATTATTTTATTACGATAATATACGTATTAAAAAGAGAATATTAAATTTAGTTTTTACAGGTAATTACTTAGAGTATCGTACAATAAAATTACAAGTTTGTGGTATATTATATGAGGTAAAAATTATTCTCGAGACTGTATTTTTTTGAAACAATTTTTTTTTAACTCTTCTGCGATACGATCTAAGCAGTTGCTCATTTGTGTATTTTAAAATGTAAAAAGAAGAAGTGAACTTTTTATGACTTTCATACACGCATTTTAATCCAGATCCGCGTGCGCGCGTACAAGATAAAATTCCAATCACGTAGATCTTTATCTGAGAACGGCATCTACCTGCCGAAAACGACTACCAATCTCGTAGAAGCGAGAAAGAAAAAACGAATACGGTAGTCGCTGGACTATTTTTCGCTCCGGGCACAAACAAGGTCTTTTCTTTTTTTTTTTTTTTAGTACCCGCATGACGTACCCTCGTTCGTCATTCCTTCTTTTTTTTCTACGTCAGTTGTTTCCGGCTGATTAATAAGAAGAAATAATCTATTGATGATTTCTCCTTAAAGAAAATGCGCAATTAGAGGATTCATGCGCAATTCACTTGTAATTACATCTCGCCCTTAGTGCAAAGGTCATTTAATTTTATTTATTTCATTTATTTTATTACAGAAGTAATGTTATATATAGCGAGAAATATAAAATGGAAGGTCTAATGATATAAGAGGAAATGTTGCGCAATACACATGTAATTACCACTGCATGTAAGCGTCGTGCAATTTGCACCGAGCGAGAAGCGACTTCAAGACTGCGCATGAGAAAATTAACAGCCTTCTTTCGTTTTTTTTTCTTTTTTTTTTTTTTTTACGCGCGCTCACGTGTAATGGTACCGATTTTAAGATCGAGATAACTTTGCTGCATCTGTACCAACCGCGGATGCGGTTAGCTTCGCCTCGAGAGATAAAACGAGACGAAGCTAACTTGGCAGCGTCGGCGGCGCGGCAGCTCCGTCCGGATTTCGTCGTTCCACTTTACAAACGATGCTATCGGCCATTAAATTCGTGGAATGTGTTCTCGGTAGGATATTTTATTACCGCTCGTGGGGTGTTTCATCGGTGGAATCGTATCATCTTTCGATTAGATGTAGTACTATCGTCAAGCATAGATTAGGATCGAGTTTTTTTTTCGGCCGGTCTTTAAATCTCGATGACAAAGCGTTTCCTGTCTTTTTTATTACCTCTCCGTGACACTCGGCGTTATGAACTCAAATCAATCTTGTCCTTGAAATCATATCAAATTTATCTCGAAATATCGAAAAAAAATCAGAAAAAAAATTATATACAGGCGTTATAAACTCTCTCTTTCTGTCGAAGGGAGTTTTTTTAAATGTTTCATCTCTCCGGATATCCTTTGGAAAATAATCCGCGACTGGTATATCACGTTGTTCTCCGCGCCGTTACGAAATACGGATACTGCGTATCCTTTGTTTCGCCCCTAGCAATCACCTCGCCAATTTATCCACAGCCGACTCAATGAGCCACAAAGAAAACCATTAATTAAAGCCCGCGAGTGAACGAGCGAGCGAGCGAGTGAGCCGCGTAACGTACGTCAGAAATTTTCAACGAACCGGATTCACGGTGGGCGCCGAGGCGCGCAGGTCGAGAATTATCTCGATCTTGAAATCGGCACGATTACACGCGAGTGCGCGAGAGAAGGAAGCAGAAAAAGAAGCAGAGGAAGGAGAAAGGGAGCGAGAAGAAGAGAAAAAAGGAGGGAAAAGACGAGCTCTCGGCGAGACAAGGATGTACTTCTGCTTGCACCTGCCGGTGACGTCAGAAGGGACTTCTTGTTTGGGCCTGTTCAGCCCCGGGGGTCACTACTACTGTTTTAGCTTTGGCCGCTTGCACGCGCGCTCTTCTTCGTCTTTTTTCTTCTTTTTCTCCACAACTTCACCGAGAGAGTCCACCTCTCTCCCGCGTTTACCAGCAGCATCACCGCGAACGAGTATACGCGCAAGTCGAGGCCTCTCATATGTACGCAAGCGACCACATGCAAAGAAAACGCCGCGGTCATTGCTCACGTATTAATTATATGCTAATGAAAATTCCATGTATATAAAGTTGCGTTCTGATATAACCGCCAAGATCTCTCTACCAGCGGTCCACACGAGAGACCGCCTTCCTCTTCGTGCAATATCTACGTTGGATCGAAAATAAATGCGTGATTTTTTTCATAGTGTTATCTTTCATCTCACGCAGCATTATGTGAAGTATAAATCTGTTGATCTGCTCTCTCTCTCTCTCTCTCTTTCTCTCTCGAAGTTCTTTGTTAGAATAATATTCTTTGAGATAAGAGAATACAGAACAAAATTTTATTGTATAGTTGAAAAACAAAAAATAAGTAAGTGTAATATGTATTAAAATTATTACTTCTACATTAGTAGATGTTTTTCGTGAAATTGAATGTTCTACAAAATCGAAGAAGATGCTTTCGCATAAATAACTAAACAAAAAAAGAAACGCACGTGCGTGTCTTCGAGCTATCTTTTAGACGCATTCCGCGACGTGCGTTCAGCCTGATTATTCAGACATTCGCGAATCCCTTTTTTCGCTACTTAATGACGCGATAAGCTATATTATCGCCAAGCGGAATGCCAGAGGTAGCATTTTAATCAAGATCGTGTCAAATCGCTCACCTCTAATGTTTGCCACGGCCGAACGTGAGAGGGAATCGCCACGCTCCACCTCCGGAATAACGTTTTATCTGATGAGATCCGCGACACTCTCGTTCCGCACGTGATTTGCATAATCTAATACCCCTGTCTAAGATGCGGATAAATATAGGAATATAACGCGTCGCTTCTGCGAGTCAACGGCAGGCAACAATTCCCGCGTATAATTAAACTTTTACTTCGCAGTCTCTGCGATTTTCGAGAAAATTAAATTTTTTCCATAAAATTTTAGGCATTCTAATGCGGATGTATTTTCGAAAGCAGCAACAACATCGATAAATCTTCAAGAAAGTGAGGTAAAGATGCTGTGTGAATGCGATACAGAATTTATGCCGAGCTGTTTGCTGCTTAATGAACCAGGACGATACATTACGCTCAAGAAGCGTCTTTTTGAAGTTGTTACACCACACGCGCCGTGATTCTCCATTTTGCCGCGCGATTTGTTATTATTGACGCAATAAAATATGTACGAGTATATATTTTTGACTGGAAATATACGGCGCATATGGAGCTTCTTAAGACTCGGCGGAAGACGGTTCTCTCGTTGTTGTTATATTTGTGGACACGTAATATGATCATGAATTATTAATTTCTTGAATTATTAATAATTATAATTTATGTAAATCGTCGTCGAGAAAACATGCGTGAAAACACGGCGACTTTAAATCAACCCACCATGTTCTCGAATTAGGTAATAGAACTTTAACGGTTCGCGCATTGAGAACTATTTGTGAAGTCTCATCAGGACTTTTTTTCTTAGCGTAAATAAGATCCCGCAGGATCTTCTTTCCGCCGTCTGTTGAGCGTTAAAAGAGAACGAGCGTAAAGCGAGACTGTTAGATCAGAACATCCGCGGATCTGCTCGCAAACCGGTTTAAATCCGCGACCAAGAGGAAACACGCGAAATTATCTGTTTCCTCAATTTTCATTAGAGACCCGCCTGCTCGTTATCTAGGCGACAATAATACAAGGCGCGCGAATTCGCGTTTCACTGTACATAGAGCTAGCATTCACGAATCGCGTGAGAAATTTAATAAATCAATGAACATAATAGCTATTTTAATTTAAATCATTGTACGATTTTACATTACTTATATTTTTGCATAGTAATTTTATGTGACCGGAAATTACAGACTTTGACTCGACTTTACGACTTCGTCATAATATTCAGTATGCGCACGCGACACACTTCACTAACTCGACGACCACGTGGGTGAAACCAGTCGATCGATATGCCCAATGATCTACGACACTTTTAAATTCTCCGTTCGTGCGAAAGGTCGACGATTTTTCGACTAAATGTAGAACGAGGCAAAAAGAGCGAGGTTTGCTGGGTTTACAAATTAGAAACGAAGGTGAAACGATTATGTTACGTGATTAGATGACCAATAAACTTTCAAGATAGTAAATCAAAAATATGACAAAATTTAATGTACAAAGTGTGTATAGATAAAAATATTTATAACTGAATTGTGAATGCACATAAATATGTTCATCTCTTTACTTAACATATTGATACTTCTTAACAAACATAAAATATTTGCTGTTCGCTTTTATAATTATCGAAAAAGTTAAAATCAAGCTAAAAGCAAATAAAATCCTATCTCATTACTGGCAAATTGCGTCTAAAAACTTTGAGATTTGCTTCACTTGTCTTGTATCGAAGCGCACGCAAGTGAAGACAAATAATTCGAATGTACCTGTTCTTCGAGGGGATCAAAACTTTGCCCGCAGTGGGTTTGCACAGTTTGACCCCCTCGAATCGCTTTCATACTCAATAGATTTCTCTCAGTATTCAAGTGTAACAATTACACAAATGCTGTTAAATGTATAATTCTATTTTTAAATACATGTATACATTTAATTTTTCCAAATAAAGTCTATTAATTAATTGCATCTAAAAATTTAATACATAATTAAAATAACATTAAAAAGTAAAAAATATACTAACTATATATACACGATTATTCAATAGAATTATCTATTAAAGCTAACATATCTATTACTTTCACCTGACAACCGCATTGTACGAAAAACAGGTTGTCAAAAAACTACTGCGCACAAAAAAAAGAAGACTTGGCAATTCGTAGGGGCGAGATGGGGGAGAAAAAAATTCGTCGCCACACGAAACTTTTTTTATGATGGTACAACTAATGGACGTGCATCATGATCGTGTCATGAAGACAAGGGGCTGCGTTCCGAGATAACAAAAACTCTGGTCGGAGGCGTATTTAATAGCAAGGGTTGCCGGCTATCATGAGAGAAGCGTCTAGACCTTTGCCGGCTCTAAATCTCTTGAGCACGGTAGGGTAATGAAAGAAGCCAAGCCACGTTATTACCGCACGTTAATTGCCATAACTTAACGGCTAGCTATAACGGCTACTAACCCCTTGACTTAAAAATCCTTAGCAATGAGCTGGAATGATTCATTTTCAGATAAGATCATTGAAATCTATATTAAACAATAGATATGCGGAATTATTCAATTAATAATTATTACAATAAAATGCAAGTTCAAATATTTGATAAAAAATGAATGTTATAATAAACGAATTACAATAATGTAATGTCATTAGTTTCATTATTATCATAGTGTCATATTTAACAAGATCTCTTGTCACCCTCGACTTTTGGCAGCTTCAAGCACAAATGCAACAAGTTGAATTCCGTAAAGTCGACGAAAAAATCTGTCGCGCCTCACGCAAGCTCGCGTGACGTGTACGAACGTGTCGCAACAGGTTCGTACCAGTCTCAAAGGAGCAAACACCATCCCCTTTTTGTAGTGCTTAGAAATCCCGACTGTATATATTAGAAAAAGAGACCCTCCTAGAAAGCCTAAGAAATCAAAACCCACGAAGAAACAAGAAGGAGAAAATCCACTACGTAGAGAATCGAGCGGGGGTGATCTCGAGGGTGTATATGTGTGCCTAGCACAGAGAGAGTTCTGCAAACAGGGTGCTGCAAGGAACCGAGATAGGTAGTGAGCGCTGGGCGGCGAGGGAGGAGGGAGAAGACCGGCAGATGGTCGGCGTGGATCCTGACGTGGGAAGCTCCGAATTCTCCGAGTTCCCACAGCCAGAGTGCACCTGCCTTCCCCACTCTGTTACCCCGTGCAGCCTCGGCGGGGCTATATAAAGACGGGGTGGCTCGTACTAAGGCATCATTCGCTCACTAGCGTTTCGCTTCAAAGCAACTTGCCCAAAAGCACATTCACCAAGTACACATCCACCACTTTCACATTTCTCCCGCCAAGTTCCTTGTCGAACGAACGAGTTCGCGACGCCACGTGTGCCGAGTTTCGACAGTTTCGACGGAAGAAACCGGTTCAGTGTACCGTGGTTCAAGAGGGAGAGGAAGCATCGAAGATACAACGCAAAAGGAGGTTAAAGATGGCTGCCCCCATCATGATCGAGCACGTGTTGCACGACGTGAACAACGAATTCGAAAACGAGCTCAACGACAACCTCTACAATCTCATGTCGGGAAACAAGACTGTGAGCAAGAAGAAGCGCATCCCAAAAACACTGAGACCGCTCAAGCCGCTACTGCGGATGCTGAAGAAGCGCACCAGTAAGTACGTCAGCAGCCGAAAGTGTCAAGAGGCGATGCCGCAAGTGGAGATCTTCAGCGAGGAGATTGAGAATCAGAACAACTCTAATGAGGCGCTGGAGCGCAGGCTTCTGGAGGAGCTGCGAGATGCTGAAGAAGGTGCCGCCATCACTGTCTGCTTGGACGGACAGATGACTGTCGTGCCGGTTGTGCCTGGTCAGTGCTACGTGCCGGTGCATTTCGCCCACACCCACGCCGGCGACTTCTACTGGACAACCCTGAGCATGGCCGACAGAGATCTATGCTACAAGGAGCGCGCCTTCTCGCAGCATCAGTTGCCGGAGGTGCAAGCGGCGTAAGATGCCGCTGTCATTGAGGACAACCACATCTACCTCAAGGCGAATCGTCCGAGGACTGGTTATTCGAGATTCGCTGAACTGCCTACTGCGCGGAAACGCAGTTTCACCATTTCACATCAACTGCGTCCTTAGATTTAAGGACTTCAGTAGTTGTCAAGAATCGAGATGTGACAAGAGAATTAGATAAAACACTTGAAAACTGTGATCTTTAGATTTAGATTTGATTTTAATTTGTCAACTAATCAAAATTGACACATTCCTCGTAGATGTAATGAAAGTCAATGACTTTAAAAAAGACGTGTCATATTTTTTCTCTTTTTAATATTATTGCGACACACATACACATACATATATATTAGTCGCACGTTTGTGATATATTTGTACCTTATATATACAGATTTTAATATTGTTTCGATATTGTGATATCGGCTTTAACGTCAGCAAGCAACGCTGACACTTTCCTATATGTCTTCCAATATGTTTGTTTTAAAATAAATGTTACTAATAAGCAAATATATATCTTGTATCAATTTATTTCTCTCTCTCTCTCATTCCCTTTTATAACTTAGTTTTAAGTAAATATTTAACATATTTTTTATTTAATTATATTTAAAATAAAATTATATAAGATGTAAATTCGCTAAAGCGATATACACTTAAGGAGCCCTTTAAGAAAAAATTCACTTGATCTATTTAATAAATGTAAGAAATTTCAGCGAACTGAAAAAATTTTTAAATTCTAAACAAAAGTATTTCGTCTTCGAAATATTTTTGTTATTGTCAGATATTGTTTTTTATGTATCTTCTCTATAAGTTACAAACCTACGCGACATTAACATTTTTTAAATAAATCTCGGAACAAAAAAAGGAACAAATACAATAGACAATAGTTCATTTAACTTGAACTGCTGTACAGATATAGATCGATGTTACACACATGTGTTGTCCATATGTGACACATGTCTACAACAAAGATGAGATAGAGGGTGCGTGCAAATTCGCATAATTTTCTACAGCGGACACGAGGGTGACTGTGTGACCCTCGAGCTAAAAAAATAATAGAAGATATCAAGCGAATCAGTAACCGTATATCGAGGTATAATAGAATAATCGAAAGGGTGAATAATTAACGTATTGTTCGATAAAGCTAATGTATTTCATTTACTTAATAGACACTCAACCGCGCGCGTAAAGTGCTGTATCAGCTGATGCTGGAATAACTTGTGAATAAAAACGGATAAAAAATTTATCTA
This sequence comes from Pseudomyrmex concolor, assembly GCA_014839585.1. Classification (NCBI taxonomy): domain Eukaryota; kingdom Metazoa; phylum Arthropoda; class Insecta; order Hymenoptera; family Formicidae; genus Pseudomyrmex; species Pseudomyrmex concolor. The sequence continues at coordinate 58,236 of QVOB01022316.1, forward strand.
TTTTGCACTATCTTAAAGCTGTATTATTAATATAGAGATGAATAAAGAAAATAATCAAATATATTTACGTCTCTGCAACAAATGAATTAAAAACCAAAAGCATTGCAAAATAATTAAGTTTTTAAAAAAATCCTCGATATTCTTTGCGGTTAGCAAATTAATCAAGCGATTTAAATAGCAAAATAATGCATAAAAATAGTAATATATACATAAAAACAAAATTTCTCGAGATCTTCCCTTGATTAGAATATAGGTACAGCCTGTAGGGCAGGCAACCCTTCAAACAACCCTGCGTTAAACGCGGGTCTGCATTTGCAGGGGCAGTGAGGCTTTCTTTAGCGCTCCACTGCTAAAGGAGGTCAGGCGCGGCACGACAAGCCGAAAAAAAAAGATTCGAAATGTATCAATTACGCGAGTTATTTTCACCGGCGACATCGCGACACGTCGATTAAATTAATTCATTATCCTCATACCGCGTTCCCTCCTCACCACGACCACTTACCTCATTTATGGTCTCACGGCTATCCGGACCGCGTAAATTGGACGAAACGAGTATGTCGCAACTGTTCGATACTCTTTTTTTCGTAACTACAGTGATTAAAGTGTCTGGGCAGGAATTTTTCCTTGTATGAAATCGGCTCGTCGCCGCATGTTCGCACGGTAAGAACACTTGCTTGAAATCTATTGAAGCCATTTGAGATATTCTTTAAACTTGTAACAAAAGAAGTTGTGTCATCTCGTTATCGTATGTAACTGACACAAAAAGCGAACTTACATTTATTTCCAAAAACCAGAAAACTTTGATTGCCAAACGCGAAATATGTATATATTTTCTTGACTACAAAACAACATGTCGTGTAATTATATTCTCGATATGTAGCGGATGAGGATTTACCTCGTACTTTCTTTTAT
>QVOB01022317.1:0-43664 GCA_014839585.1 Pseudomyrmex concolor
ACCCTAATTCACTTTTTCTCTCTTCTGTACGAGACAAAAATTCAAAAATAATTTCACACAATCCCTAAACATTTTTTGACGCCTTCGAAGGGTGAAGTTATTATGTCTCGCCTCTAACATCTCTCTTTTGATTCGACATGTACACACTGTCAAGTTATACAACACACTGTCATATGTTTTTCTGATGTTATATATTTTTTGTACGGCGCGCACGGTAATTCTGATAATTTTACATATTTATAGTAAAGAAAACGCACGTGTGTTATATTGTCGAAATAATAAAATACAAGCGGCAGGAATTCGAAAATAGCGGCGGATGTAATTGAAAGCAGGGAACATCATCGCAGAGAACCTACATATGTGAAAGAACCTACGCTTGACGAAATGCATCTCGGAAGGTCTGCATGTAGGGATGGCGGAGGCGTCGCATTGTTCCTCGTAGGGGTGTAGGATTATATAGGGGGCTCGTCTCGTTTAGGGGTTCTCGTACAGTATGGTACAGATACGTCATGATCGATAGTCTCGTGTGTTGTCTCTTGAAAGAGTGACGTGTTACAATTCCCGCGTCGCGTTCCGTTTTATTCGACGATCTACGATCCCGTCCCTCAAGTTCCGTCGGCTGCCTGCGGCAGCTGAAACGCGGAAAACTGCTTTCGTCGTGATAAAAGTGATTAATGATAGAATTAAATATATAGACACGAACATTGTAATTATTAACTTATGTAATTCTAACAGATGTAGAAGAAAAATTTAATAGGAGTTTCTTTAAAGATCACATGTTTATTGTCATGTGCGCGTTTGTATCTCAGTCACATAAGAAATTTACATATTGTACGTTATTTGACATGAGAATTCATAAGAGATAAAAGATACAGTACTCCAGTAAGCGCTTTGTCATACTTCTTTATTCGGTCTGATGAATCCGGGGATGACTACTTGTGCGTTAGGACAACACGTCTCTCTTTCTCTCTTTCTTTCTCTCTCTTTTTCTCATCCGGGTTGGCAGCGTTCGTCTTCGTTTCGACTCTGTTCTTCGCCCGCACACTCCGAGCATCGCGCAACCCCCCGTATTCCTCGGTGCTAAACGCAACTACACAAGGGGCCTCTCTGCCGTCTTTGTTTTCCCTTTCTTCCCAGTGTCGTTTCGCAGTCTCGCGCGGGGTGGTCGTTGAACAACGGAAGCAGGAAGAAATCAACCGAGAAGGGCAAAAAGCCGGCCGACAGATGAGATCCGCGCCGGGGAGAATCGTCGAAAATATTTTCAACTTCTGCCATCTAAAACTACACATTTGCATCCGCAGGCTTAATTAGTGTTATTCGTTTTGTATTCGCAACATCTGTTTAACGAACGCACACACTCAAACGGCGAGATCGAGAAGAGGAAAGTTTTACATTATTTGTTTACTTAAAAGTTATAACTATTAACCATCCAATTTTTCGCGATAATTGCGTGTGATTAAGTAATTTAACTTGATTTGTGAATAATCAGAAAAGTGTAAATTGTCACGCTGCAAAGTGAAATATTAATAGTATTAAAAGTGTAATTATGAAAATACGAGGTAAAATCGCCACCACTGAAGAACTCGTGATACAATTCAGTGGGTGCGACAGAGATATTTTTCACAAATGTTATCGTTGAATGACAGAGCCAAATAATTTGCTGCATAAATTTCGCAAGTGTTTAAACCTGCAAAGTATTACACACACTATTCCCATCTGCGTATCTGTGTTTTGTCGCAGGTGATCCGCTATATGTGTGTGTATGTGTGTATGTGTGATTGAGATCATCGTTCGAGAGTAGCGTGTCGATCCTGCACCGCAATCATGCGGCGCGGTGAGACGCGACGCCGAGATTTATCTCCGGAAGTTGGTCACCCCCTGAACAACCCGCGAGTCCCCCGTCGTCCGGCGCAACGACGACGGAGCTCGAAGGACAGCGCGAGGTTTGTGTAGTCCGCGAGTCGTCATCGGCGGGAGTATTGTCAGGAACGCGGTGCCCGTCCTGTGAGAGGTTCTGCGCGCGGCGGCGAGAAGACAAAGAGAGAAAAAGAGCGGCCGGGGTGTCAGAGGGAGAGGCAGAGAGATTTTTCCCCACCGCTTGGAAAAACCAACCCCCCACCAGACCGGGTACCGTGGGGGCAGGTGGCGGTGGCATGGAAGAGACGCGCGGCGGGTTGCGGGAGCGACGAAAAGAGGGGACGAGGAGGGTTACCCAGGGTGGTCTCGGTGGTGGCTGGGGGCGGCAGCCTCAAAAATACACCGCAACCACACCGCGCGGCTCCACCGCAGAAGCCGCCATCTTCCACCGCCGAACCGAAACGAGACCGCGCGAGTTAAACACCCTATCCTACTTCCTCCGAGTAGAAGCTGCCCTGCCACCCGCCGAAGCAACGGCCAGGTGAAGAATCATCATCGCCTCGACGACGACCGATTCTCACAACCAAGAAGAAAATATTCTCGGAAAACTCTGCGATCGTCGTAGCGAAAAAATTTCAAATCGGTGTTCATGTGCGCGAAATAAAGATATGTCGAAGATCGTGATCGTCGCTTCGATCGTCATCATCTGAAGTCACGTTAGTGTTTTGTTAATTTTAATTATTGCTCGGTTCGCAGCTAATGCGTCTATGTGATTGATCAAGACTTCGATCGACGAGGGAGATACACGTGACAGTGCGCGACTATCGCTGAAACTTCGCGCGGTGAGCGCCGCGTTTGAAAACATATGTTTCGAGTTGAAAAACATTTGTCGATATATAGCGGTATACGAATTTTGGCAAAAAACAAGTACGTACGTAAATAAGAAGAGAAAAGTGCACGAGCACGATGTCATAAAGACCGCAGATGCTAGACAGTGTTTTAGACACGCGCGATAAAAAGGAACGATCTCTACGAAGCTGCTCTCGTCAACGTGACTTCAAATTCGTCGAGCATATCTAAGTGTTTCGAGTAGTCGCGAGTGTTTCTTCGTCATCGATAAGAAGACGGCAAAGAAGAGAGTCGATCAAAGAATTGGGAATACGTGGAAACAAGGGTCGCTGGGATTGCCGACGATTCCAATAAAACGAATTTTCTTCGCGAGTTAGCAATCGAGACGAGGAAGAATTTGCAAACGGATGGCCCTTTGCTCCCGTTCCGCGGCAGGATAATGAAATAAGGATCAAAGAATCCTAGGGCCCGCGAGGGCCGAGAAAGCCGCCGAAGAGTCGCGCGTGCCGCTCGAAGAAAACAAATCCAATTCTCGCATTCTGTAAGAAGATATCCGGTGTGCATTTTCGTAATGCGTTTCCCATCATCGCTAGAATCAATTTGTGTTTGTAAAATTCTTACGTCATCATCGAGTGAATTTCATACGTTCATCAAACGTGAATGTAGAACGTAACAATCGATCTTAATATAAGAGAACTTCAGTTTACGTGATATATAAGAGATTGTAATTGCTGAATAAAATAAGGGATATATCACCAACGCAGACGTATCAATCAAAGGACCAATCATCATGTCGGAATTGATTCAAAAGAACTGAATTTTATCGCTGATCACGTGTACAGTTTCATTTTTTTTCGGAATTCAGGAAAAAAGATACAAACAATTGAGCAGCCGAACTTTTCCGGGACACCAGGGAAAGGTGATGTTGTGATTAAAGAAATCAATGACATCATTCTCATGACGAATCCTTCGCGAGATGCTCGACCCGAGGATCGGCCTCCCGGCCTAGACTATCCTGATCCTAGGTCAGTGCGTGGCGGTCATCAGGCGAACCCGGTGAGCCAGATCGGCGGGCCTAGAATACGAAGGACCCGAGCCTCGTCTTCGAGGAGAAGAATGCATCTGGCCAACGAGGTACCATCTCAAGGTTCGGCCGGCGGTAATCATCTTTCCGATTATGCTCTCACCGCCGATTTGCTTGCCGAGAGAACACTGGATGGACTTCTCGCCGAGCATCCTGGAGAACTTGTTCGTACAGGTAAAAAAATTTTATTTACAAGTACAAAGCGTATTTCATATTGCAAAAATAATACTTTTCTCTTTGATGATATTTACCTGTAGTGCTATAACATAGTTAAAAGATAATGAGTAAAAACATATTTAAAATTCGAAAAAAATGCTAAAGATATATGCCTATATAATCTTTTTTATAATTTAGTGAAAAATATATAAAATGTTTATTTGCTCTAAATGTTTTTTAAACTTCGAGAAGTGACTTTTAATTGTATAAATATGCGTGCGTGAAATGATGCAAAAATAATTGATAATTTGAGTGAAAATAAATTCATAAATTTTTCTATTAAAAAAAAATATATATAGTTCTATCAATGTTAATACAAGGTTGTCCACATGTGGTCTGCACGGTATTGCCGTCACATTGGAGGTCGAACAAGACCCTTCCGGTAGCATTCAAAGTGGTAGCTCTTGGCGAAGTTGGAGACGGTACCCTCGTGACCGTCCGGGCCGGAAATGATGAGAATTGTTGTGCGGAATTACGGAATTCTACCGCCCTAATGAAAAATCAAGTCGCCAAATTCAACGATCTTAGGTTCGTCGGTAGAAGCGGTAGAGGTAAGTTTTAAAAAGCGTATTTTTTTTACAGTAAAAAATGCAAACAGTATACATATATATAAAATTAATAATAACTTTTATTGCAATTTTTAAAAATCTTTTTACTCTCTCGATATCTTTCTGTGTATTTGTTTTACCAAAATAACTTCCATTTGCCGAAAACTCAGTTTTTCTGCTCGTTCGCCTTCTACCAAAATGCGGCGTTTTAAATCATTCAGACTTCACTACATTAAGGTGGTGCCCCGACTGATGGCCTCGTTTTTCCCGCGTCGAATGCCAAGCACAGGCCACCACCTGGCCCCTCGTTCCTACCTTATTTTTAATTCACGCGACAAATACCGTGACCTGGTATCTCCTCGCGACTGCCACCCGCGCCACGTCACGACGGCAGGGGGTTAAGAAGCGTGCGCGGAGATTTTTTAATTCCCGTCTCCGCGTATCAATAATTCAACGTTTCTTTCGTCCGCGAGAGAGAGAGAGAAAAAGCGCGACATGCGGAACGGTGGCAAGGGAAGAAAAATTTGGGGGACCGAGGTCTCTGAATAATGCTCCCTAATAATCGCAGCCATTAAGGACGGTTAATGCAAACGTTCGCTCCTTGAAGAAGAGTCGAAGTAGCAAAGGGAGGTAAGAAGCGGCATGAGAGGACCTAGATTGTAGCGGGAAAGGAGCAAACTTTCCGACGTCCTTTTTTTTCTCTTTCGTATCTCCTTCTCCCACGTGCGGAGTCGAGGTAGGGAATCGGAAGATACGAGTAACGAGGCGTCCTTTAATTCTTTTAATTCGACCGAGTTGCATTGGTCGTCCTCCTCGTTCGTTTCCTTCTGTCGCTCGTCCTCTCTTCGTCTTTTTCCGACAACATCGAACTTTCGAGAGAGCAGTCACGAACGTACCCCACGGTTAACGAGGGGGCGGTCGACTTGTTTATGGCAAATTGGAAAAGGAAATTGCGGAGGGGGGTTTGTGATATCGGCGACGGGTTTCGCGCAACTTTCCTCCGTCGGTAGACCCTAAACGGCGTTCGCTCTTATTTCTGTGAATTCTAATGACTTATCTCAACAGCTATTTGATATTTTTTTCTTTTTATCTCGGGATTATCAAAAGTAATTTTGTCGCATTTTTTTCGTAACGTCCACTTACGATATCGTTCGGCGGAGTTTTAATATCGGTCGCGTCCCGCATTGATCTCTTTCACTCGAGAAATAGAAAGATCCGCTTACGAGCGATATCGTTCGGCGGAGTTTTAAAGGTCGGTCGCGTCCCGCATTGATCTTCATCACTCGAGAAATAGAAAGATTCAAGATACTCGTCACGGAACAATAGAGAGACGTGGGAAAACGGTTCCTGGAATTTTTTTAGCGGAACTCGCGAATGAAGATATCGCGTATATGTAGGAAATCGTGGAACGGGAAATCGGCGAAGCGCGAGCGAGAGCGGTCGGGTGCGAGTGGGATAGATGAAGGTAGAGTGGTTGGCTGTAAGCGGCTTTGGTTTCCATGGCAGTAAGCCCTCATTACTGTATTACGGGCAGCCCCTAACTACCACCGGTATGCAACGATTTGCCTCTAGATTTTCCATATGAGAGTGACGCAAGATCGTTCCGAGGCGCGCGTATCGCAATCGCTTGGATCGGCGGATTTTTCTTTCCGCATTCTGCGTATGACGCCTGCAGTGAATTTTCCGCGTCGAGATAAGCTCGAATCTCGTCCATCTCGTGGAGCGTTTCAAACGTACAGGTTGAAAATTATGCGCGTGTGATGGATGTAGAGTATTTCGGAGAAATATATTTTAAAAAACAGAAAAAAAAGAGTATGCGCGTGCTAACGTGGAGACCAAATAGAGATGCGTGAGCGTTATTACTTGCGAAGAAAAGAACAAACAGAGAGATCTCATCGAATAAATCGAAAATTTATGATGTTTGTCGGCGAGTCGCGCGCGAGTATCGCTGCATAATACCACATCGAAGTGAGGAGCCGCGGAGTGCATTTTATATACAGATTCCTCACGCGTTCCACTCGTTTTTTTGCCTCCATTGTTTTGCACGCATCCCACGCGCGCGCGCTACCGACTTTTTCGGCTGCAAATATTTGTCTCATGCTCGCCCGCGGGCTTTGTCAGGCCAATTTAATATTGCGAATGCGGAGGAAGAGAATTGATCGTGGTCGAAATGCGTGACGACGTTGATAGGGTAGCCGGTATCCAACGTGAGAGTAAAGACATCGGGAGACCGGTGTTTTTCGGCCATTGTATTGGGACAAAATTAATCAGCGCGATTTCCACCAGAGATCTCAGAGATGAAAAACATATTCAAATTAAATTTCTATTTTAAGTTACTTAACTTTATTGCAGAAAATACAGAATTTAATTAAAAATGTAGAAATAAACAATTTCAATATAGAATATAATGCGTTCACGCATTACATTTTTGCGCGTCTCGCCATTTGACAAAAAATAATTATTTGCTTCAATTATTTTCTAGTTTTCTGGCAGATGCTTGTTTTTCAAGAAACCCTTACTTTTTCACGAATAAACATTGAATGAGGTCGAGTGCGAGGAAAAAACTTGAGCGCGTCAAACCAACAAATTTTTTTCTGACTCGGCGACTCACTGCGACCCTTTTTTAATCGACTATAATCGCCTCCATTTTGGTCTTACGCGCTGACCCAAAAGAGGGACCCTCTTCTAGCGCGTGGTGTACGGCTATAGCGAATGTAACGACTACGCGCGCCACGACGGCCAGAGGGGTTACGGAGGTGGCGGCGGAATATTATCATACCGGCGCAGAGGCGTATATCACTCGGCCACCCCTTTCGCTCCCGACAGGGATTAGCGTCAACCTCCGACTGCTAGGAGTCACGGGCCGTACGGAGACGCGGCTATATATGCGTGTTTCTCTCTGCTTTTCTCTTTCTCTCTTTCTCTCTCACCCCTACGCCGGGTGTTGGAGCGCGAACGAGCGGCGAGAGAGCGCGGCGCGGCGAGGCGCGACGGGAAGGGGTGGCGACGGGCGTAAAAACGACGGGCATAAATACCGGAGTTACCTGTGTTTTATGACGGTCCGGCCGAGGTATAGGCAGGAAGAGAGCGCGAGAATCCGAGGGAAAGCTCCGACTATCGACAGCCAGATCCTGACCGATGTCCTGGCGCAATGGATCCCCGTCTCGCCCTGAGCCGTTCTCTTTTTCTCTTTCTCTCTCTTTCCTCCCTTTTCGTGGAAGGAGAACTCGCTTTAGATCGCCGCCGCATGGCAAACGTTGCAACATGCACAGTACGAGCTCGTCGCTCTCGCAGATCTGAATCTTCGATATCTTCTTTATGATTCGAAAGAAAAATGCGCGATGCAAATATCGACGCTTTAACGTTTAACCGCTGATGCACTGACACATGGTCTCTAAAGTAATGATATGTTTTGTAGAAAAATAAAATAATACATTCTATTTTTAACTTTTTAAAGAGACGAAAGAAGACAATCTTTGCAGAAAATCTTTGCAATATGTTCAATAAAATATTCTACAATATCTGTGACAACGCGAGATTTCTTTTCTTTCTGATGACTGCATTGTAAAATGTTACTCACGAAACTGTCTTAAAGAGTTTCATATTGGATAGGGATGATTTAATAAGTCGTAAAGGTCCGTCATCTTTGAGAAGGGTTGACGTTCGTTCTCATCGACCTTTAAAACTAGCGGCTCTCGTGTTCGGTCGACCGAACAGCTGTTGCAACCTCTGCATCAGCAATTCTTCGCTTTGAAGCGTGTCGAATCCATGGGGATATAAAAAGTTCTCCTTTCTAATCCGTCTAATTCTCCGAAAATTATAACGAATCACACGGATATTTTATAAACAAACCTTTAAAAAATCTGCTGAGTAAAACGCGCGCGCAAATAAAGAAATCTATTTTTCTTTTTTTTTTCAAATACAATACTCCAATTATATGATTAGTTCTAATTCTGATCGGAATTTCGAAATTAATTTCGAACGATAACGATTCCCGGCGAACAATTCTCTGAAGAGAGGCAACTTCCAACGTTAGAAGATATTAACGTTTTCGAGAACTCGAATGTGCCAGTTAAATCCGCGAGAGCGGTTGGCGGATCTCGCCGGTGACCACCTCGGCGACGTTTTTTGCCAATTAAAAATTAAAAAATCCATCCCTCGGCCAAGTAAGGGATCGCGGAAGGGACTGCGAGGACACGAGGGAGGGTGTCGAGGAGCGCGCGGCTCTCTCTCTATGGCGGATGACTCTGCGCCGAGATTTTCTACCGATTACACGTTATTTTCCGCTCTGGTCTGTAGTACGGTCCGCGCACGTACGTACATATCCGTTTCTTTCACATATATTAATTCCACGTTTCCCTACTTTATTTTCTCGATATTTTTCGCTCCTCATTCCGTCGCGCCAGCAGCAAGGCAGGTTTTTACAAACGCTTCAATGACCACTCCGCCCGGTCGCGCCGTCGCATCTAAAAGTCGTTGTGCTCGACGTTGCGATTATTGTTGGCGAAAACTGGCCCTCGTGGAAATTTATCCCGCGTCAGAATTTTATCACGGTCATTGCGAAACATTCACCAAAACGTTCTCACTCAATGAGCTGTTTTCGTTCTGTTTTTTTTGTTTTGTTTTATTTTTTACAGACTGCGTCAAAATAAAATGTAAACGTAGAATTATTAATGTTTGGTAATCCCTAACGTTTGTTCAAGATGTCGTGTGCGAATATGTGTAGATAAAAAAAAAGTCTCTTTTCAAACATGTCACGGGCGGTGTACACTCGACCTCGTCTACCATGATTCGGGTAGTCAAAACGTCAGAATCTTAAAACACGACAAACACTCCGAAATAACGATCCGAGCAACCCTCGCACTCGCCTCGCCGGCAAACAGGGGAGTTTTTAACACTGCATGATCCCTGGGTAAACTTAGGGCAAACGCGAGCGTTTTCCCGTGTCTTCGCGCACAATTCTTCGTCGCGTAAGTGGACGCGAGCCAACCTTGCCCGAAAATTAATTTCCCGACCGACTCGTTTTTTGGCTTTCTAAATCATCGCGAGATTATCCACGAATGTATGTGTGTGTGTGAGCGTTTCCTGCAAAAACTTGAGCAGAAATTTACAGTCCGACCGATGTGTGCGCGTAAAAGTTAACTTCTTTAAAATTCGAGTGTTTGAGAAATGACACAACGGAATATTACACATCGCACTGGGAAAAAAAGAAAAAATTCTCAACAGAGAATCTTTCGAAAAAGTTTAGCGAATGACGAAAAACTCGGTAGTCGACTCGGACATCACAGTCTTTATGGATCCTCTCAATGGTATTGAGGCAATATTTTGCTGGATAAACGTGACGTACGACGCGTAGATTAATAATGTTTATACACACGTGTTTGCGAATACGAAAGATACTATCACCGACGCGCAAAAATCGTCAGCATAAAGAAGCGCATCAAAAAAAAAAAAAAAAAAAGAAGAAGAAAGAGTTGTAAACTGTTCTCCAATCTCATGAATCACGTGTCACGCCGTGGAACGGCGTTTGTCGTAATAGGATCGTAGTAAAATTTAGTTTTCGCGAAAGCTATTTTCGTGCGCGATTGGCCGTATGAATCCCGTGTATAGACGATGAATTAGAATCTCGCTTAGACGTAGGTAAACCGGGAAAGAGGAAGGAACGCAGTACACCCCGAAGGGTGGATCGTTCTTCCAGCGAGTTACACATAATGCCTCATAAACACCCTCAAAATGCCTGCCATCACCCCTGATTCACGTTGTCGCCGCTTTCCCGCGCTTGACACCGCGTTGGCAATAAACTTCGGTCTCGTTAGCTCTCTCTCTCTCTAAAATTTTCAGAATCCACGCGTGAGAAAAGTGCTCTAATTTGTTTTGTATTTTTTTATTAATACCAATTGCTATAAATATATTTTTTCGAGATGTACATTATTTAACTGTGCAAGTTTTTACTGCTTAACAAATATTCGAATTTAATGCTTTGGTAAAAAATAGAGCAGTTCAATATATCGATGTGGAATAAATAATTAAACCGTCAATGGCCAATGCGTAAAAAATCAATTTTGACTATTAAGATAGATATCGTGAAACAGTTGGGATGGGAAAATAGCGGCCAATCACTATGCGACGCAAAAGGGAGCGCGCTGGAAATGGCACGGCTCCCTTGGCGAAGTTAAAGTCCGGTATTTCGCCCCGGCGACAGGCGGTAAGCCGGTTAAATGTCGTGGTTCACCGTAAAAACGCGGTCGTTTACCGGGGGTCGGCCGCGCTACATAAAATAAAACTACCACCCGACCACGCGTGTGTACGTACTGGCCGCATTTGGCGACGCCATTATAAGCTGCATAACTTTATTGTCGCGAAGCGCAAAAAAGCGCGTAAGCATCTTGTTTTTGCCCACGTTGTCGCCGCTATTTTCTTCGCTCGGTAACGCGACGCGATGTATGGCCGCATTCTCGCCCCTGCATTTTATCTCGCGCGTATACGCGCGCGATTACCGGGGACCAGAGTTCAACGCGTCGAATGCGTGACGAATTCCGCGCGGCACGTTTACCGATATCGTTTCAGGCTATCGGCGGGACTTCGAGAACAAAAAACAGTGACGTGCAAAAAAACGGATTGAAAAATGCATTAAGGGGGCGAGAAATTTAAATTAAAAATTAGAAGCCGAGCTCACTCGGCTTCGATTGTAGATGCGCTCAAAACAAAAACACTCACAACACACAAATTTATATATAAATTGCAACAAAAAGTACTTCATGTAAAAATACAAAATACGCATCTATTGAGTTATCGAAGTGATAAAAGTAATAACGCGAGTAACACACTTTGCAAACAGCTACAATTTTCGATATTCCAAATATTTGTTTCGAAAGTGATATTTCAAAATATTATTCGGACAAGTTATCGCGTCCGTTTCAAAATTCCGAGATAAGCGGCGGAGAGGGGAACAAATATCTCATCTATCGAACTACCGAATGTTGTCGACACGTCGCGAAAGGTAAAACGACGAAATCGCGCGTGACGGGCGGCTGTGTATTTCAGCGCGGCAGGGTGCCGCGTTTAGCATTAACATATTCCAGCCTATCCGGGAAACAAACATCGACGCGGTGGCGTCACTCGTTCACCCCTTACTTCCGACACATTTGTGTTTTGTTTCCAGCGAGCGCACCGCGCACGCATTGCCGTTTTGCTTGTGCATATACCGTCGAGCACGTAGCCTTCGCGATAACAGTTGATTAAACCCGTCAAGAAATGTCGATTCGACTAATCGCAATAGCGTCATCTCAACCTAACAAATATATGTTTGAGCGAACGCAGGCGTAAGCTGTAAAACTCATAAATGTGAGTAAGTTTAAATTGGCTGTAGTGTGAATCTCTTTTCGCGGTCGACGAATTGGATATGAATAATAGAGTCTTCGCAAACCAAGAAGCGCGGGATTCATTCGCGCCTTTATGGTTTTCGATCTAGCAACGGAGCCAAAACACGAACATGCATCGTTCCATTGGGGGAATGCCACCTCTCGTTTTACCGCCGTGCGATAATTCATCTCTCGCCCATCTCAACGTCTCTATTCTCATTTTCGTTTCAGGAAAGAGCTTCACCCTTACGATCATGTTGCAAACATCGCCGCCGCAAATCGCAACCTTGTCGAAGGCAATTAAGGTGACCGTGGACGGTCCCAGAGAGCCGCGTTCAAAGACAAGTGAGTACAACTTTATCTATCGCGGATAATGCGAGTGTAACTTTTTATTTAGACTATTCGTTTATAACCGATAGGGAAAACCGATTAAAAGAGTTAAATTAAACAGAAAAACCGAGAATGACGACGGAAAAAAATTCACAATACGTTGAGCCGTCGCGACTACCATCGTCAATGACGATTCATGAATTTATTCCACGTTGCAGGACACCAGGCTTTTCATCCCTTTCACTTTGGACCACGTCCGTTTCCCTTCGGACACCCACAGGACCCGTTGGGATTCAAGCTGTCGGGTAAGTGAGGCGTTCTCCCTAATCAAAGACACGCGCGCGCGGCCTCCTTCGTCTTCATCACGACGAGTTTGCGCGGGCTATCTGCTTCCGGTGAAAGCTCACCTTCAGAACCTCTCGGCACGTCTCCCCGTCGATAGATAACTAAGTTTGCAACCCCGTGCCGTGCCCCCTCCCGAGGGGAGAGCAACTGCGGCAACTTCGGCGGGCCGGGGTCGACGTCCTCTTCTCGACGTGCTCGGCTTCGTGGCTGCGAAGGGTGTCAAAATTGAGCGTCGGCAGGCACCGACTCAAAATTGAGTTTTGCCACCGGCCTCTAAGTGGAGAAGACTCTGATTAAGCCCCGGGAGCGAACTCTGCCTTTTCGTTTCGAGGAAGCCGCTCGAGGTCCCCGCTTCCGAGAAGTCGTGAATAAACTTCGACTCCCTTAACTTTACCATCGAGCAGCTCGCAGCACAGTAAAATATTCTCGCTTTCCCAACTTATATAAATGATCAACGTTCGCGAAGAAAACTATCGTTTTTTTTTTTTTTAACTTGACACTTTATTTTATATTTGTAATATATTGCTGTGACGGAGACAAGTATTTGACAAATAAAGCAGCAAAATTTTTCGCTAAATCATGAAATATCTCAGTGTAGAGGTTATTTTTTGAATGAATAATCAATCAGTCGCTTTCTTCGGTAATGTACACGCTGCGATATAAACGACGGTTTAAACGTTTCACCGTCGCCAGCGTTTTCGAAAAAGTTTTCAGGTATCCGGCCGGTTCGACAGGACAGTCGGGTGGCACGAATTCCATTGAAACTCGTTCGAAGCTCCAAATTTTGATGGGACTAGCCCGGAGCAGTGAGGGTCGGGTACTGATACTGGTGCACCGACAGTGTATTGTTTCGGCATGATAAGCGGCTTAACGGAGCTTCGCTCCCTCCTATCCCCGAGGCGTACTACGGGATGGCAGTCCTGCCGTCGATTTCTCGTTGCTACTCCCGCCCAATCCCCGCGACCCCGGTATGCTCAATCAAGAATCAGCCACTGCCGCGCCCGGTAGTACGCCGAAGCTTTAACTTTTCTTTCGTTTGTCGTCACAATTTGGTCTGTAAATTATTCTAACATGATTTTTTGCCAATGACATTTCAATAATCACAGAAGAATTTAGTATTAAATGTGTGTGTGTGTGTGTGTGTGTGTGTGTGTGTGTGTGTGTGTGTGTGTGTGTGTGAACGAAACATTTTTATAATAACACCTTTATAAATCATTATCTTTTTAAGTAAAAGATGATTTCTTGATATGTCAAGAAAAAAGTGTCGAAATAAACATTTTGGTTGCGAAAAGGTTCTTAACAAATATTTTATATTTATAGCAAAACGGATCTTTTTATCGAAATAATACAATATCCGAATTATATCACGTACAGAAAAGGGTATATATCGCAAATGATTGGGGCGCACTGTTTTAACACACCGCCGGATAAATTGTATCCTCACAATTGGGTCACCTACATTGTTTTAGGTAGGGTGCGAATGGCACTCGACGAATATCGATCGGTTTATTTCGAGTGAGATGTGCCCGCGAGTTTTTTCAACCCTTTCGTTCGGGGTTCGCTGGTCGGCTCACAGGTTGCGCCTCCGTCCAGTCCGACGGATGGTCGGTCAGTCGAGCACCTTTCAAACTTTCAAAGCTGGCTAGCCGGCCGTCGAGTATCGCTGACTAGATAAGGGTGTTCAAGAGGTGGTTTATTAGATGTCTACGCGCAAGAGGGTTGATAAGTAGAAAGGGAAGAACGCCACCGGGTGCATGAGGCGAGCGTGGTTGGCCGTGCAGGGTTGTTAAGGTGCCCATTGAGGTGTAACCAGGGGGATGTTATTAAATTTCGTTCGGGCCTCGACAACAGGGACGACGAATTTTATGGGCTCCCTAAGGGGCTTCGTGAGAGAGCGCCGAAGTCCGACAGACGGGCCAATGTGCTTTTCCTTCCCTTCGATCTTCGATATCCATCGCTCTAATTTTATCTTTCCTGTCAGTATCAATATATCGAAATATAACACATATTGCTCACTTTCACGGTACTGCGTGATATCTTTGCTCGCAACAAATCGTATTAATATATATTTTTTTACATATTATTTATATATGCGTTAACATAACATATTTAGAGATAGTAAATTTTATAGAGATTGCATAAAAAATCGGCAATAATCCGGAGAATTGAATAGTCAATGTTTCTAACATTTTTGTTAGAAGCGATATTTGAAAGTTTGACGATACGCGTTTCAGAAACGATCTCTGGCAAGTTCACGGAAAATTAATGTATCCGATGACAGACACCGCACGGCAGATCCTCGGATCTGAGATTGTCCGCGAACGAAAACACCCTGATCGCGCATCTCCCGGGAGGCCAAGCCTGTCGTCTTTGTCAGTCTGGCTGAGGGGATGAAAAATCGCGAGGTGCCAAGATTCGAGTTAACAAGAACAGCTCGTGCAGCCCCAATCTGCCCTCCCTCCTTCCGCTCTCCCGTGTCAATTAACCGCTTACGAGGGAGAGGCTGGGTGGTGGTAGCGAGGTTGGGGAGAGAACCGGAAAAATCGCGACCCCTGTTTCAATAAGGTGGCCTTTACCTCATTTGGGGGAGATTGTTAGAAACGCTCAGTTTAAAACTGTCGCTTTGCTTCAGGATCGTTTTGCAGTAAATTCGCGACTTCTTTTAAAGCGGATCTTTCTTCTTGCCAAACATGTAATTTATTTATGAAAAGAACTGAATTAAAAATTTGTCTTTCTTTCTTTCTTTTTTTCTTATGTTTGCATGTATTATTAAAATTTTCTAATTTTTATAAACATATGCTTATTAGTAAGAAAATAATCAGCATCTTTTTGCATGAATTTTTCTGAATGTTGATTGGTCTACTCGTAACATGTTTTATCTCGGTTTTCTACAATCGCCGGATTATGTTTCTCTTCCGAACTTGAACGCCATCGTACCTGATTTACGATGCGACGCGTTTAAAGAGCTCTTTCACGTATAAGGAAAACCGAACGCACGGCGACAACCCTTCGGGCGTACGGTCCTTAAAGAGAACCTTTTTAAGGGTTGCTCCTGTCCACCCTCGTGTCGAATCACTGCGGATCCTTTAAATTCGCGTCACATTTCACCACCCTGCGTGTCTTGCAAGGGATGTTCCGTCTTTTAATCAGGTCCGGCGACTGGGGCTTTTCTCTGGAAGCGACGGTAACTAATGACGCTCTCTCTAACCATCGGTCTCTTCTCTCGTCTTTCTTCTTATCACTGACACAAATATCTACCAAAGAAACAGAAATGATAGCGAATCGCGCTATTCCTGTAATCGATTCATACTCTACTCAACTTTTTCACTCAAGTTTCATATTTAATATCGTGTAGATAAATCAACATGTGTTATAACCAGAGGTAATATTTGTTATTACACATACACACACAAACTCTGTTATTAATATTTATAATATCATATAAATTATATCTTTTGTTGAAGTTTAATTATCAAATAATAAAAGTTTACTTATATCGATAAAAGACTTTTTTAAACATGTGTATATATAATGTATATGTATATATAATTATAGTGTTTTTATAGAATAAATAATTTATAAATCTATACGCTCTTTTTTTCTCTCCGATGTAAAATCAAATATCATAATCAATAATAACAACATATTAAAATTTGCATTGAAATTTTGTGTATTTACATTTATAATTATTTTAATTATTGGACACACACACAATAAACGATAAGAATGAAAATTTATGCATCGCTGAATATCAACTATTTCTTAAAAGATCCATTATTTTTGCACTCTTTCTCAACTTCAAAGAGAAAATGTCTGCTGCAGCGGGATAAAGATAGAGAAGAAGTAAGAGAGAGAGATAGCAATTTTCTCGTCCTTTCTCGAAATATCTCCTCGTGGAGCTTAGATCGGTGCCAGAGACCTTTCCAGGGTGGCATTTTAGGGGTTGCTGCGACGCGATAATGAGAACGGGCGCAAAGGGTGGGTGTGCAAAGACATCCAACCGGCAGTAGCTAGAGGATAGAGAACGCGGAGTGGAAAGAGGAGCGGCGAATGGGAGAGTAACAGAGAGAAAGCGGAGAGGTTGGAAAGAGGGGGAGAGATCGAGCTTTGCAAGGGTTAAAGCCTTAGCAGCAAGAAGGGCGTTTTTAACGCCTGTTTTGCATAGATTTGAATAGATAAGACAGACAGGAAAATACGCGAATTAATTTATTATGTATCTCGGGATGGCGAGAGATCAAGAAGGTTTAAAGCGACGAACTTGAAGGGTTTCCCTCTTCATTTGCAGACTATGTGTCAGGCTTCGAATCAACGTCTTTAAGACGCTCTTTAAATTTCATCGCTGTAAACGTGCTCATGCGTAAAACTTAAGACGCTAAAGATTAGAGGGACTTTATACTAGACTAAATCTCTTGTGCTAAAGACCAAACTAGTGTTTAGGTTTATTTCCAAATCTTGTTACAATATTGCAAAAACATTATATTGCACAAAAGTTGAAAAGTGTGATCAAAATTCGAAATTATGCGTGGTTCCGAGTTCTGTAATCGATGTGACCAAATTTAATTCACTTGGCGGGCGACGCGGCGGTGAAACGTATATAAAGCTACGCTTAAAAGCTCGTATTACATGTGACGTCACATTACCGCATCTCGGGAGCGGCGCGACCAAAGTACGTAGCACATTTTGAGCACGCTGCTCGATAATACATCATCCCTTAAAGCCCCAGTACCCCGATGGAAGGCACACGTAAAGGCAACTAACCCTAGAGCCGTAACGTTTAAGCTTAACATTTCTCACCCCTTAAAGGGGTAGAGCGGCGGCTCCTTGAACCCTTTCAGCTCGTCTCTCGTGTTTTCTTTCTCTCTCTCTCTCTCTCTCTCTCTCTCTCTCTCTCTCTCTCGCTCTCGCTCTCGCTCTTGCTCTCACTCTTTCCCAGATCTCGCTGGGGCCCACCCCTCATTAGTCTTCATTTGTTTTCGGAATTATCGCCCGCCAGCCGAACTCAGCCCGGCACGCGAGTTCCGTCGAAAGAGGGTGCACGGTATTTTCGGGGTTTATTAAATTGAAAATATGTTACGAGCGTTTTGAGAAGAATGCATGTCATATCAAACGTTACGCTTTATGTGAAAACTTAACAACATTATACATGAGATTTACATAGAAAATGTTGAACTATTTTTAATTCAAGTGTGTATAATTATTCTATTATATTTGTAATTTGTTTGTAAATCGTATATTTTTATAATTACAGAAAACTTAGTAAATTTATTGTGAATAATCTATTATACAAATATTCTATCATTGTCTCTTTTATATTATTCTAGTGTGAACTTGATTTCTTAATAACAAAGAGTAAAAGAGAAAGACTCATTGTCGGTTATCGGACGATGTTCGTACGACGCGATCGTCACTTAAGAATCCCGGTGCCTGAGGAGCTTACCAAAGCGGTTCTTATTCATCCTGCAGCCGACGGAAGCCGTCCGTTTGCCCCCGTAAGCTCGGTGGCAGCGGTGCTTTCGCGCGCCTCTTATCGTTTTCTTAATCCCCCTCATAAAGTAGGAGAGCTACGAGCTCTCACGGCTGGCCCGTTCAGTGTGCCACGCCAGTGTGGTAGGACGCGAGATAGCGGTGTCCTCTCCCTGGCGAGCGCGCGCGGCTTAAAGAGAGCTTAAAAATCACCCCTTCAACCCCTACTGAGCTTTTTCCTTCCCCACCGCCCGTCAGAACGCGACTGGAGGGAGCGGGCGAGCGACCAATGGGGTGATCTGCGTGTCTCGGTGGTCACGCCCTCGTGCCAGTGACCGGACAATTTTCCCCGCTACGTCGAGGTAGCTTTCCCCTGCTTACCACCCCGCCGTGACCCCCTCTCACATCGCACACGGTGGCTTCGCGGCAGCCTTCACGGAATTTTTAAACTGCCCCGCACAGATGACGGCATAATCTGTTATTGATCAAGGTCTTTCGAAAAACCAATATCACGTCGATGACCACGGGACTTGCTTCTTGCTTCGTTTTTGCATTACGATACATTGTTTGAACGTTACTCGTGTTATAACATATATTATTTATACATAGGTTTATATTAGAAATAATAAATTAGAAATAATGCGTTTTCTTTTTTCTTTGCAGTCTATCGAGAATATCGACAAGGTTTTTAAATATATATATATATATATATCTATTGTGACCTTTAAAAAAAAAATTATTTAATTGTTTTTTTCACAAATAAACAAACAACAAAGATATTGATGCAATTTATGTCAGTCGGTTTTGTCCAACCAATCACGCTCGAACGAACTTTTTGATGTCATAAATTTAATTGCATTCACATGCTTGCGCGGTCACGCTATATTGGCTATTATCGAAAAAAAGGTGATCGATCGTCTCTCTGCATTCTCTGTTGGATAAATTTAACTGTCCATCCACGTCAAAACCGCCTCTATGTCAAAGGGATGCGTTTCTACGACTCTAACTGTCAGTCGATCACCGTTTACCTACCCAAAATTATACAACGCCACCGTGATGCCCAGAAATATGTTACGTCTTGTCACAGAACGATCATGTCAGTCATTTTCAGGCACTGTCGTCTATACATTGCGTTACTCAATCCTGAAAAGCATTCTGTTTGAAAATGTCAATTTTTTACGTATAAAGCTACTAGGATATCAAAACATTTTAGACAAGATTCGTTTAACGCAGAACGGATAAAAATAAATGAATAAAAATTTTACAAGTTAACAAACGTGTCTTTCTTCATTGTAAATATTTTGAGCGATATGGAGGTCACCGCGACGTGATGACAGCGTAGACGCTGAATAAACAGAATCCATGAAAACGTGTAATCTGCATTTCTTTGATTGCACAGGATTGCAACACCTGGGTCTGGAGCAAGGAGCAAGCCAGGGATGGGGCGGGTTACCCCGAGGATCTTTACCACCGCACTGTCTTCCACCGCCCCCCGGCCACCATCCACACACACATCCACAGCCAGTTGGTGCGTCGGCTTTCAACCCCTTCCACCACGCCATCGAACAAAGATCCCCAAGGCTGCCTGGACCTAACACTGGTAAAAAGATAGGAGATTCACGTGTAGCAAGGAAATAAAAATTCCGGTTGTAAAAGTCTGAATCGTAAAAGAAAATACGTAAAATTTAAAGTAACGCCGTGTTTCTTTAGACGTGATTAAAACAATTAATAGGTGTGTAAATTGGTGTGTCAAAAAGAATCCACGAGGAGTGATTTGGGTCCCATCAGCGTGTCGGTGCGAGAAGTAACACCGACAACGTCACCCGGAAACCCCGGTCCGGGCTTGCTGACGACGGCCTCGGTGACGGCGCCGACGCCTCCTGCCGAGTCGACTACCAGTACTACGACGCCTAGTCCGTCTGGACATCATTCACATTTTCAAGGTAAAGTTGAGATATATCCAACTTGAAATTCACGCGATTCAAATTTTCACACACGAGAACAATTGACTCGAGAAAGTTGACACTTTGTTTTGTTCGTAATACAGGTCTTCATTTGCTCGGTGCCACGGGATCTATATTTGGATCAATATTTGCGCCGTTGTTACCGCAGTCTTCCTGGCTGTACAATCCTCTATATCATACGCAGCAATACATTCTTGAACCGGAATGGCACGCTTTGGCCTTGAGAATGGCACAGCAGCGACTACAAAGGCCGGATCAGACCCGACTCGAAGAACTCAGGAAGCTCAGAAGTAGCAGCGATAGTCCTGAAAGCAGTACGAAAGACGAAGAGAGGAGAGGAGACGATCAGGGCGTATTGCGTCGCTCTGGATTGGACAGTCCTGATGATAGCATCGAAGTTGACGACAGGAACGATCAAGAATTAAACAGAGATCGCGTTAGAAGCGACGAATCTATACCTGAACAGGATTCTCCAAGAATCTCACCGATCAGAAGCGACCTTGAAGATGCTACGTCTACGGACGCTACCTTCCAGGAAGCATCAATTCGACTGCGACAAAGTATTGAAAATTTAAACGACCCGGAACTTCAGATCGAGCAGGATGAGACTGTCAGTCGTGGGGATCTCACTGTAAAGATTCGCTTAGAGGGCACGGTCGATCTTAGCACGAAGAAAAATCAAGATAAAGAGAACGTAGGCCAGGATCTGACAACGCGAAGAAAGGAGGATGGGATAGACGTTGAGAGAGAAGCCATCAGATCGCGAAGAGAGAGAAGTCCTAAGCCTAGACAAGTATGGAGACCTTATTAAAGACTGTAATTTCCACGAACTCGATTGTCAGAAATGATTTTCGTCGTGCAGATTGAATTAAGTGTAGGCAACTTCTATCGTATGTTCTTTTTTAGAAAAGAATTTTCTTTTGCTGAGAAATCAGCAGACCAGTTGATTAATCTCATCTTAATGAATTGAGATATTCACATTCCCAGAGGATAGAGGAGCAGAGTTCGCACGATGATGTAGATTAATTTAGCAATGCTAAGCGATGTATCATCATCGTCAAGCTGTCGAGGGATAACGGAACATGTTGACTGGATGTCGAACGTTCCGCGCGCAATGTAACACGCGGTAATCGTCTGCTTGTGTGTAAATTAATTATCAAATGTTTCTGATGAACATTTTTGCCACAATTACTTATATCCATCTCTCTGTACCCGTCGCGGTATCATCTAAGATCATGGACTCGAGGACTAACCAGGGTTTACGTTCGCATATATAGTATGTATATATACGATCCGACTATTATCTAGGTTAGGTTAGGTTAGGTTAATGTTTCAAGTACGCGTTAAGCATTTCCCTCTCGTCGTTCCGAGTAAGAATTAAAATTCCTGAATGTCTCAATGACCACACGAGTATGTTATATAAAATATATTTTAATCCTGAACGACAAATTTCTTAGATCAAAATTAATTTTTCACTCGTCTTTCTATGTGAACGTTTTATTTTGTTAAAATATTGTAATGTCAATAATTTCGAGAAAAAGTATATAATCGAAAAAAAATTCTCGTGTGGTAGATGACAAATTCTCGATACAAGCGAGATCATGAATATAGCTTTACGATGTAAATATCACCATTCCACTTCGAATCCTGGCCAAGTCACATCCTTCGTCAAAGCGTTGTCTCCATTTTTACGGAGGCGCAACGCCGTTGTCATTTATTGTCAAGTAAAGAGATATTGATAGAATCGTGGAAATGTGTTTCATTGTATAATTATCGAATCCACGAGTGTTTCGTCTTGACGATGCTGTATGTATGCGTGACTTCTGGCCTTAATCAAAATCATTCATTGTTTAAGTACATCATCAAATAAAGTAATATCATCCGTTCTATGATATTGATTTATTTTCTTATACGATCAACGTAAATTTCACCGAGGATAACTTACATCTAAATATGGCAAGTATTTAGTTATAAATTGCATAATAATTAAAACTTATTTGCGCTAATATTAATATATTCTTATTACTTTTTAAAATATTTTTTGCAAAAATTATCAGTCACGTGTGGAATAATTTATATATTGTCAGGATTTAGTTTACACACAATCTCACAAATTTTATCAATCTTATAATTTTTATTTTTATTTTTTATTTCCAATATATATATTTCTTAAAAGCGCATATCACACTTGAAATATTCTTACAGAGTTTCGCGATGAAGTGAACAAATTGCAATCGTGTATCGAGCGACCCGCGTGTGCAACCTAATCCGGTCGGACGAGATGCAGCAGATTCAATAATTCGCCGCGATTGCAATCGAGCGGGATGCACCGCACGCAAAAACGGGCAGGCTCGATATCCGCACGGTGAAAAGGTTCGCGTGATTGATGGAAAACAGACAAAGCACCCGTCAGCCCCGCGCGCTGACCAACGTCCCTGAAATCGAGATAAAAAGACCGCAAAACAATTTTCTACATTATTTTCCGATGCGCGCCGGAGCAAATGAGCAATAATGCCAACACGTCGCGTCCCCATGAATCTCTCTGCTCCACATTTTTCAGTGAGTCAATCTATCTGTGTTTCGCGCTCACCTCACTCTGAGAGAGATATCTTTACGTTACATTTTTCTCTATTTCACGATTTTTTTTTCAGTTTTAAGTAAATATAAATACATATATATGTATATACGTAAGTAAATATAAATATACATATATATATATTTATAAAATAAACCAAAATTAGTTTGCGTAACTCGCATGGATTGTCGTAGAAACATTGCAATTTCCGTTATACAAATAAATTTCAACCAACTTTTACTTTCGCGCAGCTAATGAACGTAACGCGCGTCGATGCTTAGTACGTGCGGTCGATGTACCATCCGAGAGCACAAAAAAACGACCGAGAAAAAGGGAAAGCGGTAACGTTCGGCGGCAGCACGGTTTTCCACCCTCTGTGTTCTCTTTTTTTTTCCCCCGAAATCCGTATACGTCTATGCTGGTCGGGTTATCGCAACAAACTACCCCAATGACGACACGATTAAAATTTCACGGCGAGCTGCATGGACTCAATGTGTCTCTCTTTCTATTCGTCTCTCTGTTTCTCTTGCAACAAAGTCTCTATATGATCCCTCTCTGCGTCGTGACTACCCCCCGATCGTTCAGTTGCCGCTCTATCCGATCCCCGTAGCCCGTCTCTCGTCCAACAGCTCCGCCATCCCCTCATCCTGGTCGGGTGATTGGTACGCGACCGCAGCCACCCCCGCTTTTTAATACACCCGCACCTGCATAGGCTGCATCCGCAACCGGTGAGCCGCCACCATATATATATATACATATATATGTGACAGGGTGCATCCAACCCCTCTATGCGAGCGGTGATCCCCCTCCCCCTTGTCCCCTTTCTAGCCCGGTTTCGGTATGAAACTCGCGATCCTCGTCTCCCTCGCGCCAACGCGTCGCGTCAACGTCACGGTGTACTGAGTGATTCATCGATCGAACGTATTCGCGTCGTCCCTGCGTCCATTCCCCAAAATAACGACAAAGACCTCTCATGGCGCGTAGTTCGTATACGGGCTCCGCCAGCAAGTCGCCAGACGTACGAAAATGCATTTCGAAACAACTCGCAAGCGCACCAGCTGATTCTTTCGGTCACAAACAATAACGAGCAAAGGCTCTTGCAATCTTTCGTTTACAGTTATTTTGATGCTATTTAGAATTGAATTAAATCTTTAAAACACAATCTGTCGATCAAATCGACCAGTTTTCCAATCAAGATAGTTTTTATTATTTATAAATTATACGTATATTATATATATATGTATTCTTTAAATTTTATCTGTTTGTGTAATTTAGTAAGTAATAAACAGTAAATTATATCATACATTATTTATTTGTTTTATAAATATTACTTGAAAATCAATATTACTTGAAAATTGTGAACACACACACAGAGAGAGAGTACAAAGAGTAAAATAATGTATTGAAAGTACTCTTGTGTAACTACTCTACGAACGTCTAGGAAGAAGAAAAAAAGAAAAGAGAAGAAAAAATAAAAAGTAGACTTGGATATATCAGTAGAAAAAGTAAAAAAATATCCGCAATAGAAGATCGCGGATAGAATAAGAAAGACGAATCGCTTAAGAGACGCTCATTTACCCCTTTCCCATCTCGGCGAGAAATCGGCGGAGCCGCTGAAGGTGTTGAATCTCGGAGAAAAATATCTCAGCCGTAAATAAATTATAGGAGCCGAAAAAAGTTTCTCCAGCATCCCGCCGGCATCCCGCTTCGAGTTCCGGATAGCGCGACGCTCGGCTAGGAGAAGGTATACTTTAGTACTTTTTGTCCTTCCAAGCTGCCACCGGCCCCGCCTGACTCTCCGCCTTTTCCGTTAGGAGAGGGTGTTCTTTTTTTTTTTATTTTTTCGCCACCCTCTCTCGGCAGCCGAGCACTTTAGATAATAAGGCCAGGGCGCTCGGTACGGACGAAAGGGTAAATTGGGTATTCGTCCGAGGAATTATCTCTCTAATTTCTTTAACGTACCAGTCTCTCACCTTCCGTTCCTCTTATGTACGTATAATTTCCATCGCATCCCGCCGCCGCCCTCTGCGGATCGGGACAAGCTCGAACCCCATCAGCGGATACCAGAGCCTCTTCACGTTTCCTGAAGATGAAAGCTACAGCCAACCTGACAGGAAGATTGGAAGATGTCCGACCAGCCTGACGTAATTATTTGGCCGATTCTTTTGACGTGGTTTGTCCAGTTCGATTCGCCATAATTTTATCATCACCGTCTTTTTTGATATATATATTCTCGGCAATTAATACCGAACGCGCACTGCATTTAAATTACATAAACTTTTTGGACTTGTATTATAAAGTTGATTTAAATTAAAATATACAGTTATTTTGACGGGAATCTATTTATCTTTGATGCGAAATATCTACGTTTTATCTTTATGTGAAAGATGTAACAAAACCATTACAAGTAGCACGCTAATAATAATAAACGATCGGTGATGTGAGGAGGGATGGTGATGTAATTCGTACAAATGATGGTTCACGACTATCGGCCGGCGAGGGATAGAAGCTCGTATCCATCGGAATGGCCCTGAAATTAGATCCCACCCTTGGCGCAGGTCCGAGTTCGACAAATTCGGTTAGACGAATGAAAAATGAAGCGTTACTATCGGTGAGATCAGCCTCGTTCAATTTCTTCTTCGATACACAGCCGATTATTTTCTTTATGTATACATATATGTACACTTATATATATAAAGAGAGAAAATAAGTTTAATTGTTAAATTACTTAGATTTTACGTATAAATATTCTCTTTGAGAGTTTATTAATTCTGTTAAATTTTGAACTTGTTACAATTATGTCAAAACGCATTTTTCTCATTATGACGATCAGTTTTGTCGGAAAGCCGAGGATTGTTTTACAAAGAGCGAGAGCCCGTCGCGACCTTCCCGCGGATCAGATGTCAACGCAGAAATAACTATAAGAGAAGAGGTTTATTCCTCGTGTAGCCCGAAGCGCTCGTCATATTATGTTTGCTTCTGGTGTTTGCGACTCCCCGTCGTACTTTGGACGATGATATCTCGGATGAAGGGTGGTTCGACGGTAAGACGGATGTATCCGTGTCTCTCTCTCTCTCTCTCTCTCTCTCTCTCTCTCTCTCTTTCTCTCTTTGTCTTTCCTTCCTCGAACGTACGAAACATTCAATGATCCGCGACATGCGATAATGTGGCACAATTAAGAACATGTGTATTATGTTACGTTAGATTCCGAGAAGAGAATCGGGAAAATAAATAAAATCTCAACGGCGACTTTTATTCTGTGAGAATTGTTAGCAGTTCTCTCGAAAAATCTCTCTCTCTTCGCTGCTTCTTTCGCGGCAAAAATCGAGCTTCACGGAAAACCGTGAACGACCTTAATTCCATTTAGGTGCGCTTTCCAAATCGACACAGCAACATCTTTTCACTGACGGAGACGAACGAATCGAACGGAATGAGTCGATGAAAGAAGAAGCGGGAGGTGGCGGCATCGCCAAAAGCGTAACTCCGCCAAAGACAATATAAAAGTTAGAAGGGTCTCACGGGATTGGAAGTCGTAAATATCATCTGCTAAATAAAGCTTCATCCTCGAGTACAACTCGGGTGAAAACCCCTTTGCACCGCTCGCAGGAGGGGGCGAGTCGAAGACAAAGACTCGTAACGCCGACTGACATTAAGGTATTGAAAGGAAAAAGGGTAGGGTGCACTAAACGATGTCTCTGTTCGATCATTTGCTTTTGTATTAATGATGCATATTTCATTCGAATATCCATATTTTGAAAAAAAAAAAAAAAAATCAAAATGTACACAACTGTGTACTTGATTTAAACATCTTTTTTCCTCTCAAGTTGCACGTGGTTGTAAAAATTTCAAGGCTGATGCATTAGAACATGAGAATAAATACTTTCACGTTGTCGTTTCGATCGCGCAACCATTCCATTATTTTAAACTCAAGACTTCCATGGGAATCGCAAATGACACGGGATAAAATGATGCGTCTAGAATTAAAAATCTCCCCATCTCCCTGTGCATCCTAGAAATTTATTCTTCCGCATTGGAGTGTGCCGTCGCGGCTTGCTCGAGGCGTCCCTTCGAAAACGCCGCGCGAACCATTAAGCAGAAGCGTTTGGCTAACCGAGACAAAAATCCGGCGACGATATTTTTCTGTTCCCTTCTTCGCGATAGACGGGGAGAAAAGATAGGCGGGCGGTTAAATTCCGCGCGCGCCAACACGGACAAAAGATAAACGCCGTCGTCGTCGTCGTCGTCGTCGACTTTCGTTTGTTTCAAGCGTCATTTGTTTGGCGGCCTGGATGATCTTGCTCGTGGCTTCTCGAACGTCCAGAGGAGGAAAGAGGGAGTACATATAAGGGGAAAAGAACACGCAGTAGATATGGGGTTGCATGGTTAGGAAAAGCCACATTTTGAATGCCATCGAGAAAGAGAGGGAACGCTCTTTCATCTAATTGTAAGCTTTGTTGTGCAAATCTATTCGGGATCACATACGTTGCGCGCCAATTCTGGCGCGATAAACGTCCAAAATTTTATTCAAAAACAGTGAAAGCTTACAATTAAGTCTAGCTTTCGCGAGAATTATAACGGCTCGAAAATCGTATAATCGAATTGAATTGAACGATGAAGCGCGAGAGTCGCCGTATGGAAATTCGAGTCTGGTCTCTTTGCGCGATATCCGTACATCTTGGACATTCTATACTTCACAAGGAAGAAACTGACAATGACGAAAAGACGCAAGAGAAAAAAGAGAGTAAGCCACGCCGGGGGAGATTTCTTTCATCAGAAAATAATTAAGGTTTTCTATGGAGATGATGGATTCGGTGAACCTGTCGTTCGCTCAGTCAACGTCAGAGGTTGACAATAGATTCAATGGATGGAGCGCTCCTTTATTTAAAGTAGCTTTGTGTCCTCCCGACTGCAGAAACCTTCTTCGTGCTCTTGCCCAATGGGAGTCTGGATCTGGATCAGATAAATTCGACTCGCAGATTCGTTCTTTTTTTCCATACGGATGACCAGAAAAATGAACAAAAGGGAAACTCTTATCTTATGTCAAGAAATCATAAAAAGTGTCAAGATATTTTTCTATATCTTGATCTTGTCTTCTTTATCTTGTCAGATAAAGCGATACCGAACAGATTGATTTTGCAATTATTTAATAATTAAGAGACAGCTGATATCCAAACGTTTTGACTGTATTTTCGAGTCTTCTTCAGTGAAATTCTTAGTTTCAAAAGACTGAGTTTTAATGATTCTTTTGACTATCATCTTATTCTTGTGACTCTCTTTTTTACATTTGACTATTTATTTATCGTTAAAACATGTTGTGGTTGTGAGTCAAATAATTGCAAAATCATCCTGTAACCTGTTCGGTCTATCTGGCAGATCAAGATATTTCAACACCGAACCGAGACTTTTCCTCAATAATATCAATATTTTTCTATCTTTATAATTTAATTTTCTTTAAAAAAAAACATGAATTTTACTCTAAGAATCGTTGATTTTTGATTTGACGAGGAAAATTTGATTTATCGCGAATTAAAAAGGATATTTTTGCAAAGCACATCGAAGTCGA
The DNA here is from genome assembly GCA_014839585.1 of Pseudomyrmex concolor. NCBI lineage: Eukaryota > Metazoa > Arthropoda > Insecta > Hymenoptera > Formicidae > Pseudomyrmex > Pseudomyrmex concolor. The sequence continues at coordinate 28,156 of QVOB01022317.1, forward strand.
ACGGTTGCAACTCGTGGCAAGTTGGTCTCGGAAACGAAAACAAAGACGAGCGTTTAACGATATTGTCACGAAGGGAATCCCCCTCGGAGGGACCAGAGATGGTTCCTCCAAGCCGTGGCTGACGGGAACCAGTGCCGGATGTTGGATGTTGGGCGCCGGGCGTTTGGCTGGGTGGTATTATTCCGAACCATTTGTCACTCGGGCAAGCCGACAACCCCTTTCGCTTCTCTCGCTTCCTCGCCCGCCGCCCGTTTTCTTCTCCCGCTTGCCGCGCCTTCGTGGAGTTTTTATAGCCGCGAATCGTCGCAATATGCCGACAAGGAGCTTACGACACCCGCCCCGGAGGAAACTCAAGGACAGATTAAGAGGGTGCAAGGATTTTTTCCGCTCCCCGTTAAAGTTCCTTCTTAGCATTCGTCGAACGGATTAAGTCCACCTTAATCCTGACTTCGCGAAATCGTTTGGCGAAAGAAGACGTTGCTTGACGAAAATCTCGGTACGAAAGGATTGCCACCAGACTTGACAAAGACGTATAGCGTTTGTTTTTGCGTGTTTTTCTGTCGTACGTACACAATGGAATGAAAGTTTTCTCAAGCATTCCCTCGGCGTCGCTCAACGTTTCGTAAAATAACAACGTACGTGCGACACGAGTGAAACGGAAACGGAAAATGCGTTTTCCCAATTCTCTTGAAGAGTCGGGACATCCGCAGAATCACGGCGAGAAAGAGGAGAAAACACTCGAAAACAGTCGTAATCTTGCATTTCTCCTGAACACGCGGCCTCCGAAAAAAGAATTCTTGACGATTCGTCGCGACAGTGCGCAAAACGGTTCAGCGTGTGCGAAATCGCGAACATGTAATCTGCTAAAAGTCTGCTTAATTATGAGCGGTGGCGGGGATATCCGAAGCCGAGCTGGCGCGAGCACGCTTCTGTTTTCGGACTTTTCCATTAGCCGGATGAATCGTTAGTCTTTTGTTGACTTTTATTGGGGGATGCTGGCAGGGCGCACTGATGTTGGTACGCGCGAATCCCGGTGCCCGGCGGCGCACCGTGTGATTAATAAAGTAAGACGTCTCTTTTTTACAATGCGATGTAATTGCGCGCGTTACACGTGACGATCATTTTGTTCTTGTTCAAGCGAACAAGCAAACAATTTCGACGAAGATATATCTGCATTGTTGACAAATTTCTCGGCTGACTCGAAAATGCGAACTCGACGACAGCGAGCATTTTCTGTAACGCTTGAGGCTAATTTAAGAGGTTTGATATGATAAAATATAAAAAAAAGATCGAAAGTATTTTTACGCGAAAAGTTACCAAGGATCCGGTCGGTCCTTCCGTGGTCCAGCTCTGTCGAATCGACTGGAGGGTTAATTTTCTGGTCAGTTGGTCGCTTCTGGCTCTCCAGGGTTATAGCGATCTCGAGGCCCGTAACAACCCCTACTTTACCCCCCCACATAAATATCCGGAATTAGCCATTTCTCCTGGCTCCTCTCTCTCTCTCTCTCTCTCTCTCTCTCTCTCTCTCTCTCTCTTTCTCTTTCGATGTCTCTCCTCGCGTTCAGACCTCTCCGCTTGCTTTCTCTTTCCTGCCGCGGCTAGCGTGGACTTTGGCCATCGAGTGGGGTCTACGATCACTTGACCGATTAAGGACCAAAGCGGAGGGCTTCGATTCGAGTAGTCGCTCCGTTACGCGGGGATTGTGAGTGGATTGACGTAATTGAGGAGAAAACACGATGCAAACCGTCGTTTCGCGGCGGAGTCGAGTAGAGTTCGCATTCCCCTCCACCGTGAGCGTTTTGACCCGCGATTAATCAACTTTTGGCTTCCCCTTTGGTTAACTTTTCGCGCGTTCGACTGCGCGCGCGCTTAAATCCGTTGATACAAAAATTCATGTTCATACTCTGTTCACTAAACAATCATATATAAATAATCATACATGAACCAATTTTTAATAATTAATACATTTAAAAGATAGAATATTAAATAGAGCTAAAGCATAAATAATCTTTTCACGAGATATTGCACTTGCAAGTTTCATCTCTCTTCTTATTTATTATATTTAACATAAATATTATTACAAAGCGATAGAGATCACCTTGTTAGCAAAGTTGTAATCGAGATTGTGCCGCGCGAAAAGCTGCGCACGACGACATTTGGTCGTTTTTAGCGTAACTCTAGTGCGCGCGTGGCAATAAAAGCGAAGATCGCCGGACGCTTGTCAGCTCGATACGGGTTGAAAGTTTAGAGAAACTCTTCCACGACCGCTGCTGACGCTGTCAGCTTCCGGCTTGATCCCACCGCCTTCGCGTCAGCGAATAACGGGGATTTCCTCGCGAATGAGAGACCCAGAAGTGACTGTGCGGCACCGACCGGATCGCCTCCTCTCGTTTTTACTCACTCGGGATTAAACAAAAGCCAAAGCTCCTTAAACTGCGGTCGCGGCTAAGCTGGATACATGCGAGAGTCCCACGAAGCGGCCTGCGCCAGACTCTCGCTCTTTTGTTCGACCCCGTGATCCTCTTTGCTCTTCGCGAAACTGCCGCGTAACAACGTCTCTCGATGCGACATGAGACTGAACCGGAGCCTATGTTTAGCTTATTTGGTGAGCGCATTAGTCGAGTGTGACCGACGTTTCGAGAGAGGTTTACGAGACAATTCAGAAAGCAAGAGACTCCGATTGAACCAACGATTGAAGCGCATTCAAGCTTTTACGTATATTGTTACATAATCGTTTTCCTTTTTTTTCTAGTTTAACAAATACATTTTAAAAATAAAAATAAAGAACGTTTTCAATAGCTCGCATGTTAGCGATATATAAATATTTAAAAACTTTTACAAACAAGTAATTGGCAACATGCTCAGACCGACATGTTGCTGGACATCCAGTTTCGAGAGAGAATAATCATGTGAATCGGGGAATCTTTTCTTCTAATATGAATTCCGTCTGCTTCGCGGTCGTGAATCACTCCGATATCTCTGTCTCTTAGCACCGGCTATGAATATAATATCGAATAGAAAGAAGCGGGGACGGCCGTACCGGATGGGATAAAGTCAGGATTGGCGATAAAAACTTCCCCGGTGAAACAGCCTTCGGGCGCTTTCGTTCGTTTTTCTCTTTGTATCCGAAAGATACTCATATTTTTCCAGAGTCTCTGTCGCATCATTTTAATACGCTAATCTCACAATGGCGCGCAGAAACGTGTATTAGTTTTATATCGTGACGCAACGCAAAGAATGCAGAATCTAGATTATTCCTCTTCTCCGCCCTTCCACCTCTCAAAGATTGATCGCCGGTCATTCCGCCTTGGTTCTCGCGAACCGACGGCCAGAAACCCGTGTGGGAAAATCCAAGTCGCGCGTTGCACGTCGCGAATTCTCGAGACCCTCGTCCCCGTCCCTTTCCCTCCTCTTCCTCTCACCCCCGGCGCGACAAGACGGAAAGTTCTTCTTCTCTCGAAGCAGCCGGCGGGATCGAGATCGGGATCGGGATCAGTTACGGGGTAACGTCGAAGAAGGACTGATCCTGTATTTGAATACGGGACTCTCTCGGAGGACTACATGCATTTTAACTACCGGCCAGATGCCGCAGCTCTCACGCTGCCCCGTCGCCCAGGCATCGTCAAGTTTCCGAACTATCGTTACTCGGGCCAAGGATGTGGGGCCCTTGAATCCTAAAGACGGCCTCCACTTTGAACTCTCGGCTACGCTCGAACACGGAGACATTTCCCGTTAGAATCTTGTCAATCGCTAACAACGCGTCTCTATCGAAAATTTCTTCTGCTTGCTATATACATAATCGAAAAGTCGATTATATTCGATTATGCTTTATTTTGTAAGAAAAAAAACAAAAAATAGAGTCAAAGTAACGCGCGGTATCGCAAAGAATCAAGATAAATGAACAATGAGAAGATAACTGATCTTGTTCTCTATATATATGTTCTCTATGAAACGAACGTCGTCAACCATGCGTAATCAAAACGAGTGTCGTTCTCGTGATTCCGACACGATCCACGATAAAGCGGCCGATTCGTTTGATCCCAGTACATGTCGATAATACAGGTCGACGAAACGGATGTTCTGCAGGCATCGGGGCTTGCGAAGCATCTTATCTAGCACTCGCTGGAAACGAACGACGAGAGGATAGTGTAAGTTTGAGGAGAGACAAAGTAGAAAAGAGATGGAGAGAGAAGAGAGAAGAGGAGAGAGAGAGAGAGAGAAAGAGAGAGAGAAAGAGAAAGAGAGAGAGAGAGAGAGAGGAGGCGAGAGAAGCGAGGGACCGAGTAGCAGTACTCGAAGGAGAAGGAGTAAGAGACGAGTCGGGGTGGAATGTGGGGTGGGGGTCGGTGTTGTAGCCGAGTGGGTACCACCAGAGGTGGGTCTGGTTGGCCGCGGCGTCGGCGGCGGCGGCGTCGGCTGTCTTGGACAAAATCAATACTGTGGCCACCCATCCCTCGGCACCCCTTTGCCTCATCCCTAACTCTCCACCCCCTACCTAATCTCCCTCGCACCTCCCCCCGGCCCCTCCGATTCCATCTAAGGCTGTGGGGCAAGTCGGAGGAGGAGGCAGAGGTGGCGGACGTAGGGTAGTGTGGGCTGGCTGCAGATGCCGCGTAATTACCACCCTCAAGACACGTGTGGCGCTCGCGCATCCAGCCACCCTCTCTATCCCCCGCCGCTATCCGACCGACACATTGGTGTGTCGGCAATGCCGAGACTGCTGATGGTAGTGGATATCGACTCTCTCTCTCTCACTCTCTCTCTAAGCAAAGATACTCGGAAATCTCTTTATTAAAAGTATAACTTCCGATATCTGCCCTATCGGGGCATTGATCGCGGATTTTACTTTTCCTCGGACTTCGTAGATTGTCGCGTTGCGCGATCTCCAGAGACGACAACAAAAACGTTGTGAAACGTTTTCTTTCTATTAATATCTTTGCACATTAATTTTTTTTATCTTCAATATTTCTAATGCATTGCCCGACTTCTTCTTCGTGCGTTTTTATTTTTATGTACACATACTGACAAAAGTTAAGAAACAAAGTAGTTATTTAAGAACTTTGGTGTACAAATATATATATTACTGAGTGGTCAAAAATTCTGTGGAGCCATGAAAGTAATTTCAATTTATTCGATAATGACTCCAGAAATAATGTGCGACGTCCTTTTAATCAGCGATTTAATGTTAAAAATACTACTTTGTTTCTTAACTTTTGGCAGTAAGTGTATATATATCCGTAAATGTTTTAGTTCTGTGCTTAATGTTTTGCTAAAAATATTTAACAACGATTTATAACATTAAATTATAACATTGATGCTTCCAATATTCTTTTCAAATTGCGCAAATGCGTGAATAAAATTGACAGCTAAATGTAGGTTATAAGGGAGGCACTCGCGCGTGATGAAAAATCGCGAAATCGCGGACTCGGGTTGCTATTCCCATCCCACTAGCGCTCCCTAATAAATTAGCATTCTCGTTCTAACAAGGTCCAGACTTCATCCCTCAGGGGGTTGCGTCGAGGACTATCTACAACATACCACCCTTGCCGGACATTGCGAGCATAGCTCTTGCCAGACTCTCCCTCCCCGCCCTCTATTCCGCGGCACGCCAGAGCGGAAACTACCCTTATTAATATTATAAGACAAACCAGGAGAACCAGGGCGCGGAAGAGAGAAATGCGCCCGTATGTAAATAACCAGGATGTTTGTACGACGAACCAGCTTACTCTCTGGACTCTGGAGAACTCGGACTTTAATTGCGTTTGTAATATCTTGATTTTCAGACCGGATCGTTTTGACCAAAAATATCTGTTTGTTATATTTTGATAATTCACACGAGACACATACCGTAAATGCTCATAAATTCTGATTAAAAATAATTTTGCAAGAATACACAAGTTGACATTGCAAACAAGCATTATTTATCTTTCACATTTAAAGTGTTTATACAATTATTTAAGCAAAATGTGTTTTGACTTAAAGTTTCACAAATTTTTAAATAAGAAAATCAAATAGAAAAGAAATGTCGAAATGTTCGATCCATGAAACACGTCTTTCATAACGATCCATGCCGATGTGCGCGAGAAAGGGTTGTTCACGTCGGCATGGATCGTCGTGTCAGGGTTCCGCGGTCTTCAGCCCCTAAATCAAGCAAACAACCCCCAAAAACACGGGAACCCGAGCAGTTACGCAGCTGGTTGGTCATTTGCGGTTCCGACAATGTTCAGGATTACGATGTCGCCGATTTTTCGGCCATTCAGCCTTGCTGTCTTCTATACTTGCTGATGTTGAGCGTTATGACATTAAATGTAACGTTTATGCAACATATTTGTCTGATAATACACAAAACATATAGTTAAGTAAAATAAACAAACTGCTTAATTATTTATTATAATTGTAATATTATATTGAACAAAAAATTATTACGAAAAAATATAGAAAAGTTTGCCTCACATAACAAATACGTCAATTGATAAAACGGCGCAAATCTCGTGTCAAAACCAATCGAAAGCCTCGAACGCGCCTGCCCTTAAAACGAAACCAACGCACGTATACGACTAATCATACCGCCATTTCCTTTAATATCCGTAGGTGGCCACCCTATACCGAGCTCCGGACCCGACGACCTGCGGCACTCTCGCGAGTCTTAGGAACTTCCGGCGGGTTTATGCTGCCGGCAGGCACCTCGTATCCGGCATCTAAATGTTTTAACTCCGCGCACGAAGGGTGGAAAACGTCGGCAAAGAGGCTTACGCATATCGAGAGCTTTATTTCAGCGCGAAATCTTCCCCCATACGTTCACTCGATCCGATCAGAAAAGCCTAGTGAACTACAGAAAATGTCAAGCATCGTCGAACTAAATACCGAAACAATGTCTCTTAGCAGAAACAATAAGTAATTTATTTCGGTAGCAAAATGTTTAATGTTTATTAAGATGTTATTAAATGACAATGTTTATTAAATGTGTGATGTTTATTAAAGAAAGGAAGTGAGAAAGAGAAATATTTAAAAGTCTTAGATTCGAATTATTTCTCTCTTCTCTATTTTTTTAGTCGTTAATGTGATTATTTAAAAATATTTTACTACTTATTAAACAAACTGCTGTTAAAAAAAAAAAAAAAAAAAAAAAAAAAGCGAATTTATAAAATCGAAACACGGCGTGAATATGTACATCAAATATTTTGTACATCAAGTGGCGAAAAAGATAAGTTTGTCGTCTTTACATAATTTGTTACACGACATCGACATCGTGGCAAAAACTATATTCGATTATCCGTCGGCTGCCAGACATCATTATATCGTGACCGTTGTCGTTATATAAGAGAGCAATAGGCTTTTTATCCGCGTAACACGATCCACGCACTAGCGTCCGGCATAGGTTACGTATCGATAGTCCGAGCACGCTCTCTAATGACGTGCGTGTGTTGCGAGAGATTTGGCCAATGAAGGGAAGGAGCGAAAGGGTGCATGACGCCGTAGATTTAAACCGAAAAAGGTCCAGAAGAAACGCAGACTGTCATTTCGTTGCAGCTAAACCATCGAAGAAATTTCCGCAACAATATTGCATCAATTTCAAACTTGTTATTTCGTGCATTTTAAAGTTTTACACAAAATAATTAATTAAGAACAACAACATCATCATTAATACTACAGGCAGGCAAATACTATCCCACGTCTGACGAACGAGAGTCGAATGGTACGTTATAAAACGTCTTAATGAATCCGCCGCTATCAAGAGGGAGTAAATTTTTTAGACAATTCTCCGTGAGCTCGCTCTGCGCGTTTCTTTCACTTGTACCGATCTAGCGCAGGCTTTATAGCTCAGGGTTTCCAATAAACCGCCGCTACCCTCCTTTTTTATCCACTCGCTCTCATTCCCCCCTTCCTCTTCTTCATATCCCCCGTTTCTCTCTTTACACGGAGTTTAACATCGATCCCGGGCACGCGTTTTCCAATCTAACGAGCGCATCTACACGTCTAAACTGCCCCATCAAACCGAAACAAATCTTCCTTGGAATCCGTTGGCCGACGATCTCCCGCTGCCTTCGAAGAACGGCAGCGGAGAGATACAAAAGCGAAAACCGGCGAGAAGCCTAGAAACGATCTTCGCGGATAGGACATGAGGCGTAAGGGAGAAACAGAGAGAGAGAGAGAGAGAGAGACAGAGAGAGAGAGAGAGAGAAAGAAGGAGAGAGCAGCGCGAATGGTGGCGGTTCGTGTGTATAGTTTCTCCTGGGGGTTGAAAATGTGACGACGACCCGGCCGCCCGAGATATTAAACTATAAATCCTTATCCCGCTACGCGCGGACCGCCAGGACCGCTCCCTCCAGCTCAGTATGCACGTCGAGGATCTTGTCCTCTGTCACAGGATTCGCGTTATGTTGAATTCACGCGCTCTTTGTCCGCTCACCACGATGTTCTACCGAGCCGCGGCGGAGAACTGAGACTTACGAGCAGCTCTATTCGTTTATATATGTTACGATCGCGAATTATATAATGTTCAATTCTACAAGAATCGATTATCGAAATAAATCAAAAATTCCAAAATTTTTATAACCACAGTACATTTGCGTGTAAATATCTTGTTTTAATATTTATTATTTATAATAACATTTTTGTTGCATTGTTTTCTCGCATACAAGTAAAGCTTGAATAAACGTTTAACTGATTTTTCTTGACCACACACATACACATAAAGATATATTATCTACATCGTACGTACTAAACAAGCGAAGAGAGAGAGAGAGAGAGAGAGAGAGAAAGAGAGAGACGAGCGAACAAAGATGGGTGAACGGAAAATATAGCGGCTTTCCCCGCGAACGGGTTAACCCTCCTCATCGGACGCGTTTTCACGCCGTACGTATCCGAACGCTCACCCCATAACAAGGGTCTTTCTCTTTGTGGAGCAAAGTCGATGAGGTCGCCAGGTCGGACCTCCTCCGACTTCCTCTTTCCTTCTACGTCGAGTCGTCTCCCTAGCCAAGGTGTATCGTTACTTCATGGTGCTTTGAGCCAGTGGCAAGGGGTTGGAGGAGGTACAGGTTGGCGGAGACGTAAGAGGGGTTGCTCTTAGCCGCGTTAATGCCTTGAGAGGGGAGCGTTAATTAATAATTGCAGGAGGGTGCCACCAGTCCCGAGAGAGGGAGAGAGAAAGAGAGAGAGAAGTAGAACGGAAAAGAGAAAGAGGAAAACCGGAGCTTGAGGACCATACGTGCAGCTAACGGTAAGTAGAGATCATCGATCGTCGTCAACAAAGTACGTTCACCTTTCTTTCCTCGATTCGTGTCTTTATCTCGTTACAAAATGCATCCATTGGTTCGTTGCTAATTCCTAAGCAGAGTGCATTTACCATCGCACTATATCGTGCTCTCTTTCTGCCTCGGCTTCGCATAATTGCGTTAAATTTATCGAGTACAGAAAATGCAAATGTATTTTTTTATTCTTATTTTGTCTTTTAAATACATAACAAATAAGTATAACAATACTCACATATGTATGCGCAATGCACATATAAAAAAATAAGCTTCTTCAAACTGAGAGATGTTAATCATTTCGTCGTAAAGCTAAATTCCTTCTTAGTGACGAAGAGATACGTCACAAAGACTGGTTAGACTCAATTTACAAATCGATATGAAATAGTGTGCGATGGTATTGACAGAAAGTGGATGCCGATGGAACACCTATTCTACAGTTTGTACGCTGAAAGGGTTTTGCCCTTTCGCCGAGTCCAGAATCTAGTGTCGCGAGGTTTGAGAGGCCGACAATCCGAAGGCAGAGGGAAAGAGAGGGTGGGGGAGGGCGTCTAGAAAGGACGGGGTTAGCTGTCAGAGAGATAAATCGGTCCCGGCTTAATTAAATCTTCTTCCGTGCTACCCGCCTGGGCCAGTGCCTGCTGCCGGACACCATCCTCGGAGGGTCGAATTGTTTCGAGGATATCAACCCTGATTTAGGGCCACGCGTATTCCCCAAGTACACCGCGAGCTCTACCTGACCAGCAGGCGTGATCTTTCAGTGTTTTGCGGATCCGCGTGTTTCTCCTTTCGTCGAAATTTCGCGTCGTCAGCTTAGCGCTCGCCGACGGTGCTCGCATTTAAGAGAGATTTTGTCGAATTTTAGTTGAAGCGCTAACTTAATTGCCGTTGTAGCAATAATATCTTAAATAATATTATTTATTAGACAATTTTTATTTTATTAGCGATGTTCAAATCTCACAGATCGACGAAAAAATTAATTTTTTCTTATTCTGACATCGCGATTAGTCGGAAGATCTTCGGTTTCTCACGACAGAATTAACAGATGACAGATCTATAAAGGGACTAATAGAGAAATTACTATGCTCTCCGCAAGATTTTCGCCTAGCTAAGTTGTTGGAACTGCCCTATGTGGTCGGACTAATCTCCATTTAACAACGACGAAATGATAAGACGTGGAAAGCCCTAATTCGCCGACAGACATCTCAATAACGCTCGTTGATCCCGCTCGGTGTAGGCCTCGCATAAGGTGAGCAGAGAAGAGCCGAGGCGGTCCCCCCCCCCCCTACTGCATCTATATCTTCTCGCTATCTCGGCAATCGCGAGTTACGGAGGTCGGTGAAGCGAATGTGCCGGAGAGAAAGCCGGATAGACGGACGCGGAAAGAGCGCATCTGGGATGGGAGGAAGACGGAAAAGCGCGAGAACGTCAGCGGGAAGAAGACCGGAGAAGCTTGAGTCTAAGTCGGAAAGAGAGAGGATAGGAAACAGAGTAGAGAAGGTGAGGAGGTGAGCCGAGGGTGGCTGTACGTCGATAGAGCGGCGCGCCACGGAGGCCAAGATACGACACCGCCGCCACCGCCAGCAGACCCGTAAAGGGGCGGGGGTTCTTTCTCTCTCTCTCTCTCTCTCTCTCTCTCTCTCTTCCCGAGTGAATGGCGAGGGGTAAGCGGCAAGCGCGCTTGCCTCACTAGGGGCAGAGACGACACAGGAAAAGCGGGATTCTGAGAAGGAGTGGGACGGGAGAGAGACGCAACCTCGCTCCTTCGCAACCGTGAGCAAAGAAGCACGACAGAGATACTCGGCGAGGTCTTCCTCCTTCCTCGCTTCGTTGCCTCCTTTTTGCACGGGTGGCGCAGATGTTACACCGACGGACGTACATAAGAGTGCGTCGTCGGCTGCCTCCGCGGTACCGGATAGACGGAATTTTTAATCGCCCAACCTTCTTCCTTTCTTGCCGCTTGCGCGTCGTCGTTGTCGTCGCCTGACTGAGAAAAGCACCGCTCGAAGCGACGTTAACGTGACTACTCGTCCACGCTTTTCGACGTCTCATTAATTCTCGATGAGGTAGACGCAAAAACGAGATTGGACTTAAACACTTTTGCAGAGGCTGCGCGCTATGAGATTGCGTTTGACAATAGACAATGATGATATCTTTCTTTCTCTCTCTCTTTCTCTTTTTTTCTCTCTTTGCATAGTGGCTCTACACGCTGACGAAATAGTTCTTTAATCTATAATATAGATGTTATAAAATCGCGAGTATTACGTAATTTCTATGTATTTTTATTGCAAATCTTACATTATCACACAACTATATGCGATATAACTCAATAGAAATCGCTTTGCTAGAAACTGTCTTTTTTTACGAAAGCATTTGAGCGTGTAATACTCGCACGGACAGGTGGGCGTAGAATTACGCGCTATAGTGGCTATATATGCGTCGCGTATGTCGCAGATGGAGTCGGGTAAGCGGGTGAGTATCGGTATTCGGTTAATTATGGTCCCCCATCGGGTCTGCATGAATTCTTGACGCGGGGGGTGTTGCAACACCCCGTGCCATGCGCGCCTGTCATATCCCCAGCAGCATTGCTGCCAACGTCACGCGCCGATCGGTACGATAGGATCGTACGCTGACGCGATCAACCTAATGTAGGATAACGCCCTTTCTATATATACATAGCGCTCCAAGAACGTGCTAATAATAAATACCAGTGTGTAACTATAAACGCGCAGTAACGTCATAATTATTTTGCATCATTATGTACCGGCAAAATTCGAAGAAATGAAATTTCCGAGAACGTGTACGTTTCTTATTAGCGCGCACGTGTCCTTTTTTGTTATTGTTAATAAATCAAAGTATTGTTAATAAATTGAAGTATTACCGAAAGCTGCTTCAATGGAATTTAATTATCTATCAAACTTTTGTTTGCTATATTTTTTTTGCTAAACATCAGAATTACAAGCAACAATTATATATGTTTAAAATTATCGCATACACACAATTAGACGTACATCAGTGAAGAATGTGAATGAAGAAACAAAATCTAGATAATAGAATGCAAAATATTGCCAGACACTTTGATTAAAATATTTCCTAACGTTTAACGATATTCACAGACTCTGACTTCTGACACTGAGGCCAGATATGAGCTCATCCGGTGAGGTGGTTTTCGTGAAAAATATTGCTCGTTTTACAGGCGGTAGAAGCCGAGCCACGTGAGAGTGGGGGTTGTATTTAATTAAACCTCCAGGGGCTGCCTGATCGAGCATCAATACCCAGCGGTTCTCAGATCTTTCAGCGGAACGTTATATAATTTTACATTATTATACTCTCAACTCTTTCTCGCTTTTTCAAAAACAAATAATCACGTAGAAAGAATAATAATCATTTTACTGCAAAATTATAATTACTAATCTTGAAAGAAATATGTATATATACATATATATTGTTTACTTTACAAATAAAGAGAACAACGATTTTTTTCACAACAAATATTTCATATGCTCGCGACAATTATATTCCACAATGTGTAATATTTAACTAGGATGGAAACAATATTTCACATGATAGAAATAAGAACAGAATCGATCGGTGATGTACATGAGAGAAGCACTACTACGGGAGGAGTAAGCAGATTGTTTCTTGCAACAAGAACGTATCTAAAGCGCAGAAAGACTACGGATGCAGCTGCAGCAAGAAAATTAATTGCGTCGAGCTGCTGCGGCTGCGAATTACGGCTGATGTAAACCAATTTTCTCGAAACGTTTATACAACGGAGATTTGTTTGAAACTATCGTCGAAGCGACGAATTTCAAAACTGACGAAGTATCGCAAATAGATTCTTCGAAAAAAAAAAAAAAAAAACTAAAATACAATTTAAGCAATGTTGAGAAAAACACAATTAAACTAATCTTGAATTATCGATCTCAGAATATCTCTACGTTGCATCGAAATAGAAACGAAAGAAATAAAATAGTAACTCGCCAAATTCACTCTTCTCGCGATAATTCTTATCGGGATTCGTTGGGATTAATCGGACAGACGCGTCTAGCATCCAGGATGAGAACCGAATACGAAAATCCCTGTCGGTGGGATGTACGGAGGCTTGCAAAGCCTTATTAGCGATTTAGGGTGGTCCGCCCCTTGTAGTATTGGCTCGAAGCAGCCGATCCTGGGAATTAAAAATCGCTAAATTCGGTTACACAGACGCCGCCCGTCGTTTCATTTTGTGCCACCCCACGCGATTGCGGCGAAGCTTGCCCAATCAAGTCGGGAAAGCCGTCGAATTAAAAAGTTACATCGTCAAGAAACGGAGAAAAGATTGCCGATCAATAGAGCGAAGTTTTCGTTGATTTAAAAAAATCCGAATTACCACTGGCTTGTTGAAAACATTGCGAATAAAAGACCGGACAATTAATTTTCACATTTAAACCCGGACAACCGCATCGCACGCGCCCTAAAATATAATCGCGAATTGCTTTGCGGATTCATCGATCGGCGAAAATCCGCGAGAGTGTCGATTGGGCGGTCGTGCGAGATTATTTTTTCGGTTAAGCCCTCGCGGTCGGGGGTGGCTTCCTAGTTAGCCGTATCGAAGCGGCCCGCGAGGGGATGAAACGAGGCACGCGGGTGCAACGCCGCGAATTTTATTCGGGCGCTCTACCGGCCGCTTCTGCAGACGCGACAAGGACATTTATTTCGTCTAGGTACGTTAATTCCATGCATTTAAATGGTCATTAGCTGCCTCGCGGAACAAACTGCCATACTGTTGCGCACCGCGTCGCTGTCTCTTTCGTTTTTTTCTCGAAATATATATTCGCGCTTCTTTTAAGCAAAACTAAACAATCCGACTTACACTTCTTTTGAATTTCTTATTGTTACTTTATTCGATATCTTTGAGATACTAAAGGATATCTCAAAGATACATTTATTAAACCTCTAATCTGCCACTTTGTGGTTCATCTTTGCACAATAATTAAAGATGGCAGAGCTTAGCTAGAGATATTGGACGATCCCGTATTTACACCCTTCGGGGTATTCGTATTACCTCCCTTAAAGCACCCGTGCGGTGCCCTTGAGTTTGTTGACCAACTAAGGGCAAAACTTCAGCATCCCTTATGTTTGCCGGAGCAATTCGTGAATTACCTGTTACATAGGTATTAATTCTCGTACTGTTGCACAAGTATGTAGTAAACTGTCGCTTAAATATGCTCCATTCTTGTTGCAGTCGTAACTAATTGTTTTAAGAGAATATAACTATAATTTTATTAAAAAAAAAACTGCTTTTAAGAATTTTGCGTGTAAGATGACTATACACCTATTGTCATCTTGCCCTTCGATTAAAGTTTTCTTTTGCTATTCCGCTCTTCATTACTCCGCGCGCACCGATCGTCATCGGGAAGCTCGAGACGCGATAAAAAGAAAACGCGGAATTCATGAAGAATGGCGATACTCAATCACGCCAAAGACAACCGCCTGGGAGTCTGGCGTCCGAAACAATACGAAACAAACGGCCTCCGGGAGCGGATATTAGTTTTTCGATTTCTCGAGCCCCAATCGGTGACTCCCTTCCTCTCCCTTCCCCCCCACCTTCAAACCCCTTCAACCGAACCTCTCCTCCGCCGAGCCCTCGGCGTTATTTTTCTCAGTCATATTCCCAGCTGCGCATTTATCACTTTTAAACGAGACTGGAGAAGCCGATGGTGCGGGTACTCTTCTCTTCTTTGGCCGTTCTTCTTCTCTGTCCCTTCCTTCCTTTCTCTCGTTTTTTTTGTCACGGGGCGCCGGATGCAAAAAGAGAAAGGGCTCTTCGAGAGCCAGCTTGGAGACAGGCTCTCCAGCGACACCTCCAAGGGCCATAACTCTGCCACATGGAATTTCCCTCTTTCGTGAGGTGGTGGCGGTGGCGGTCGGTGCCTCTGTGTCCTATGTGTCGGTGTCCAAAGCAACCCCGCTCTTTCACCCTCCTCGTCGACGCGATAGGTATAGGTTGTATCTCTACGCTCCGGTTTGTTTCGCGCTCGTGATTCACCGCGTATTTTGTTTTAAGAGTCCGCTCCGCTTTCAAACACGGGCAAACGCGAGCATCGATAAATTTGACCGGGAATTCGATGAGGTGTTTATACACACTCGCGATTTATACGATCTGAAAGAAATGATTTCTTTCCCAATCCTCACGCATCAAGTGATAAAAAGAGTTTTGCGATTTCTAAAACAATCGTAGATATTTCATTTAATGTATTTTTAAAAAACGCACAT
>QVOB01022318.1:0-24293 GCA_014839585.1 Pseudomyrmex concolor
AAGATTCACAAAGCTGTGACGTATCGATGACTGTGATGTATCTTTACGCGATTTTCCTTCGGGCGTTAACAGGTTTTGCCGACGACGGCGTTCCGTAAATAAAATGCGGAAACAATAACAATCGCGTGATGCAACCGAGATACGAATCGACGCAGGTAACGAATGACTCGCGAAAACGGCGCGAAACAAACGTATCTCATCCGAGCATTGGACATATTTCATCTCGCGCAAAGTTTAATTCGCTCGAATTCTGCATTTGACAAGCAGTACGAGTCATTCAAGTACATGCAGCGGTGATTGATTGCGCGATAGAGAAACGCGGGCGTTATTTATTTATGCGTGCGCTTTTCGCGGGATTGTCACCGGCCGATTAAATGAAATCCGAACTATATTCTCTGCGAATCGCTTCGACTTTTTTCTCTTCGATCGTACAAAAAATAGAAAAAAAGAAAGACAGAGTAAAAGAGAAAGAAAAGTCGCGTCGATTCGCCGCAGCGTAAAAGAGCAAACGGCGCGCGTTGCTCGATTCGCGTCGTACTTTTTTGCGTTGCATCTGAATTTCACGCGTGAATGTTTTAACAGCGGTTTCCGGACGCTCCTGTTTACAATGGCAACCGATTTAATCAAACTGCGCGCGACCAAAGGCGTGCGTTTCGAGCGCGGCGCAAAAGAGCACGCTCCCGCGTAGCTGAGTTTTTTTTACAGAATTAAGGTTTCGTTGACAGAGAGCTCCGTGTGTTATATTAAATTCATATTTTCGACGTGTTGACTGTCGGCTGCGAGGCGCGAATCGGCACGCGATGAAGAGACACGCATTGTTTATGCAGGCGCGATTGAAATTTGCCGATTAAAAATCATGCTATCCAATAAAGTGATACTTTTTCGCGTCGCAGTTTTCAATTACGCGTTTGCACGCGCGATAATTTCAATTTTCCGCGAGTTTTCGCGATAATAATTTAACGCGATCTTTTATTTACCGCTATAACGAGATGCACACTACGTGCGCGCAGAATGTGGTTTATGCGCGCCACGACAAATATTGCACAGAGACTTCAGTCCCTCAAAGAGAGAGGGAGAGAGAGAGGGAGAGAGAGAGAGAGAGAGAGAGAGAGACGAGTCTGTTTCCCTACGCGATTATACGATTTCGCCTCGGCAGTGCGCGAAGGGGTTTTTAGTGAAAAGAACCAAAAAGCTAATGCAGACGGCTCTTTCAATAATTCATTAACCACTTGTTTCGTTAGCTACTTCTACGGGGGAACCGTGTGGTAGACTCCCTGAAAAGTGCTTTAATTTCCTCCGTCGACTTGTCGTCTTAAAACTTTAAGGCGCTCTCGCCGTTAAGTGACACGTTTCATGGAAATACGACAGCGCGCAAAATTGCCGTGAAACGTCTCAGACGTTTCGATTTCAAATTGCGGGAACTTTTTGCGCTTTTAATCCGCAGAAGTCGTTTAAAATAACGGAACGTATATTACCTCACTAAAATTATTTCACTATTTGTCATAAAATACAGAGATAATGAAGAAAGTAGTTGCGCAGAGAAGATCGAAGGAGAGAAGAGAGAAGGAAACGAAAATCAACGAGCAATTATGTAAATAGAGAAATAATATACAATACAAATGCGCAGTTATGCAGTTTTTTCTTTCAACTTTCAGTGTCGTAATATTGAATATTTTAACACACGCAATATTATTATATTATTGCTGCAATCGGGACGTCCCGCTCGGAGATAATTGGCGTCAAATCGAGAGAGCCTGAAAACGAGACCGAAAGCTCCTGACGTGATGCGAAAAGAGCTTTACGTTCGCACGTGTAATCAAAGATACCTCGAGAATTCGTACTTCGCGGTTGAAGACCCGACTGGGATCTGTATGCAACGTGCGTGTGTATAAATGCTGGATTACGAGACAGGAATTCGTGAGATAACTCGGTGCCGTCAGCCTCTCCCTAGTTCGTGCACAACAGAATCGAGACCGAAGCTCTGTGCGTCTTCTACCTCGATACAGTTTTATCGCTGTCTCCTATCTATGCGACTATGCCTTATACACAGCCACTCGATGTATCGCTCACATATAGCACAAGGCACCGTACGAAAACAATAACACGTGATTGCAATAGTAGCTGAGGCCTAAAACGCGGAGAAACATTTCCGAGATGATTTTTGAAGAGCGTTGTGACATTTCTTCTCGCAAAACGACAAATGTAAAACTTTATTCATGCCGAATAAAATTCCAGATCTGTCAAATATTAAAAAATATATATAAATTAGAATATAAAATAATCTCTCTCTCTTTTTTATAAATGTAACACATTTTACATTAAAAGTAGAAATCTAAAAAGCGTTTTTTCCACATTATAAACAAAATTTCAAATACAATTTAATAAAGCAAGTGTTCAAGTATTAAAATTAAGCGTGACGTGAAATCGGATTTAGTAAATTTAACGAATTTCATATTGAAAGTTTAATTTATCAAGTAATTAATTATTATATATGCGAATATTGTTACGTTTTGCAGCACGATGTAAAATAAAGTTCCGAAATATAACCATATAACCTGCGTAACAAGTATAGTAATAAAGTTTCTGCAATAACTTAGCGGAAAAAAAAAAATAAAAAAAAATAAATTTAATAGTGAAAATGGTTTTTTTCGCATATGAACTAAACAAATATAATCCGAAAGTGGGCGCTTCCCACGTACAAACTAAAACTAGAAAGCTTCAGAGAATCATTAAGGTTGCAAACGTCATTACTCTTTTCGGTCAATAATAGGTAACAAAAAATTTTGATCGTTTTGCCGCAAAAACTATGCCGCTAGAATATTTTTTAACGAATCAAAGCTATGAGTGTGTGTGCTTGATACCACTTAATAATTGTTCATTTCAAATCAATCTCGAATGACATGGTTTTTCCATCTTATCTTATTTAATACATATATTTTTTAAGGACAACCTCTGCTCTATTTCCGGACATCCGCTCGCACACGCTGAACGGCCTGACTACGCGGCGTGACTTGTGTCCGCGTTCACGTACGGGTTGTTCGTTAAAGAATTACAGGGTTTGTTCGTCGTTATTTCACGGGGGGCGCAATCTAAGCAGGCACGCCCTGCTCGCGAGATTTATTAGAATTAGAAATCTAATGCTGTGAGAGTGTGTATGTGCGTGTCTGCGTTGTATATTAACATTAACGACGCGGGGTGTTACGAGCCATTTGTACCCGCGGCGGGTGAATTACATCAGAACGTGAGAAGCTTCCACGCGCGAATTATTAGCCTCATTATCGCGCAGTTTACAGAATTCGCTGAACGGCAAAATCTGCGCGCTACTGTTTCGTAGTCTGTTTTCGAGAATAAGGACAATGCCAGTTGCTACATTGGTAATTATTTTAAACCGGTTTAGTTGCAAAGCGAATTTCATATTTCACTTTTGGCGCGCTCGTTTTATTGCTTACTACTGCAATATTAAATGGATACTTAATGTAAACGTCAATTGTTAATTTTTACATATGTGATATTGTTTATAATAAATATGTATAATAAAATTTCATAAAACTTGTTTTTTTCTTTATTTTGTAAATTTAAAGTCAAGTAGCTTGTTACACAGAAGTTTACTATTGATACAAGAAATACATGTACAGTCGAAAATCAGTTGATCTAAATTTGTATTCAGTAAAATATGTTACTTTATGTCTACGTTGAAATAGAGAGAGCTATGTATGAAAAGCGCAATATATGCATGTATGCATACATGTATGCACTTCGCTTGTATGACGTAGTGAAATCCCATTTATATGCATAACAGTATAGCTTAATTTAATTAACTAGTGTCTAATGCAAACATATTCTTTAAGGTACGCTAGATAGAGATAGCGTATTTCTAACATTAAAATTTAATTTAATCTTCGAGGGTTTAGTTTCTAAATATAAATTTGTGTGGTTCTTGTGTTACTTATCTAATAAGAAATTATAGTTAGACAATTGACATATATATATGTATATATATATATATACTCTTAAGAAAACGTTAGAACAAATTCAAGAATTTACACTAATAATTGTAATAATAATGAAGAAAAGAAATTAATGATATTCGGCTGCCTGTTAATGAATCAAATTAGAGCTTCGCTGATTGAGTGACAAAAAATTCTCAAGTAACGAATGGCGCAATTTGTATTTCATTTCGCAACTTACCGCGCGATATGTCGCGCCGTATTAATTCTCGGGCACCCGGAAAACCACGTACGCCTTCAAGGAAAATGAGCCACGAGTTGTCGAATTGATATTAAAATTAATGTTATATAGTTGAAGGTTCCACGGCGAGAAACTTCCCGATTAATTCGGTAGATAACGCCCGCGGGTGCTTTCGCGGGACGTCGATGGCGGATAAGAGATAACATTGCTCGCGAACACGACGGCATCCAATCCGAACAATTCGGTTTTCCTTCGAGCTGGGACACGCGAAGAGAGTTTTCTCTCTCTCTCTAAACCGATATCCTTCCTCTTCGTCCTGTGTCCCTTTCGGATTGCTGCAGGCAGAAAGAAAGCGCGGGAAGAGAGAACGAGAAAGAGAGAGACACGATTCACCGGGGAATTATCGGTACTTGATTGCGCTTAATCCGCGAAGTTTTCTCGTTTGACTTCCCCGTTTCGAACGCGCGGCTCCACCTCGTTGGCTGCCCGTCTCTCTTCTCTTCACGGCACACAGGTGATCCTCTAAACGAAAAACGCGCCGCTTAATGGCCGCCGGCAAAAGGAGAAAAATTCATATCAAACGCGCTAGAAGCCGAAGGCTGCTGAATCTCGGCGCTAACGATGCTCGTTCGATGGAATATGTTTGCTCACTTCCGGCGTCGCTCTCTCGCATCTTCATGTCTCGCTCCTCTTGCTCACTTTCGGAGAGCGCCTTTTCTTCTTTTCTTCTTTCTGACCGTATTTGCGTCCTGCATATTTTCCTCGCTTCTCTCTCTTTCTTTTTCTTTCTTTCCTTTATTCCCAACGTTCTCCTCGGAGAAGAAACGTTGCCACACGCACGTCCGAGACTCGGAGACGTACCCTCTAACGGCTTATACTAATTCCGGCTGCCTCAACAGCTTGGCGAATTATTTCCATTCCGTTTCCCCCTGTTCCCGTGCATCTCTCTCGCGTTATCAAAGCGTGTGCGCGTCGCGGCTACCGTTTGCAAAGGCTGAGTTGCGGTTTCTGGCATTAATTTCGAGAACAATGAGCGATGCCTGACACACTCTTTTCGTGGCACGAGAGAGAGAGAGAGAGAGAGAAAGTATGTGAAATCAGGAGAGCAATGGGATTCCGAAAGGATCGCGGAAATTTGAACTTTTTGTCTCTGTACTGCTGCAACGGAGATTTGAGCTAACAATATTACACATTTGTATATGATATAAACCGGGTGGCTTCATTGTTATATCCGATAAAATCCGGTTTTGTCAAGTCCAAAAAAAGAATCAGTTCGCAATTTTCGCATTTATTATTTTATATGTGGACCATTTTATTTGCGCTGCACGCAAAAGCACGTAGGCATCGGACGGTAAAAGCGGTTACCGAATGACGCAATTCGAGCAAATGCACAAATGAATAACGAATAAAAAGAAATTAAATATTCCGATAATAACTTTTTGCTGAAAAAAATTATTTTCGCGACTTGCTCGAAGAATTCTCTTGTTTTAAAAGTCGTCGCAATTGAACTCGCACGTAAAATTATCCTTCGACGGAATTACATGAAACAAACAATCTGAAAAACAACACTTGATGTTATATCGGGTAATAAACGATAATGAGAATGTCCGGCGACTCAATTGCTGCAGAATTGCTTCGAGTGTCAGAATTCTTTCTGTAGTAAAGATCAATATGTATTTCACACCGGCTATTCAATTTTATCTCTCGATTTGTCTGTATCTTTGAAGTACGAAATATACGCTTGTTGCAGTCGTCGCGCATTATAAACAAAACGACGATAAACAAGAATAAATTGCGTAATAATATAAGCGAGAACTGCGCCGTGTAAAGATTGCGCGCACAAGAAGCGAGATAAATACATGTAGGTGGGATAAAAGAGACAACATTGTACACGATATATTTGGAGATGCACCCACCGACTCCCACTGCGTAACGAGATAGAATGAGGATGTCCGGGAAATCACAATTGTCCCTGTGACTGGTAAAGACACGAAAGAGACAGGCACGTGGAAGCTAGGACGCATGCGTGTCGTGTTGCTCCTGCTGGACTTCGTACGACAAGTCAGTCTGCATCTGGACTCCGGCTCGCGTGGATTTTGTAACCAAGTGCGTGTACGTGAAGAAAGTTAAACGACAAAAATCACTCGAAACTAATCAGTATGACAATAATCACCACCATCCTTGTCACGTGGACCGCATGGATCTTCGTTACGCTGCATTCGTCCGAAGGTAAGTGATTCAAAGTACTTCGTCGAAAGTTTGTCGAAAAAACTACAAGAGTCTTTAATTCGCACGAATACCAAGCCACTTAAATTAGCGTCCGACTTGCCGCTGAAGAATTATAGCGTCGCGCTTTTTCGGGGGAATAAAAAAAAAAAAACTCCAGAGTACGCGCGACAAATTGTGTCTCGCGGATAACTTTAATGCATACTAAAGTATTTATTCGCAGTGTGTGTAAACAAATGCACTCAGCAAAACACGTAAGAGAAGCGCGTCATCCAAATGCGAAGCTCTCTCTTCGTATACCATCCATTATGGTTATATCATAAATCTGACTTAACTCGACATGCCATTTTGCGAAACTTTCTTCATAAAGTCGTGCCACCATTTCAGTATTTTTTAATGCTTTTTATTGCGTTGTTCTAGTTTCTAGGTATATTGCAGGAGATACTGAAGTTTATGCAATTTCTCTCACGAGTATTGTTGTTGTTCGGCAAGCGATATACGATTAAACTTTGCGCACATTCAGTTTGCACAAATTCTTTACCTACAGAAGTGACGGAAGAAACAGAAAGTGTTCGCGATGTATCTCGAGACGCTATTAAAAAATATTTCGCCATTATGCGAATGCGTGTGAAAAAATTTCACGTTTTTTTTTATTCACTTGACACAAATGTTGACAACATGCATAAAAACTCGAACGATAAAATATACTTATCACATAAAAATAGATCACTGCAATACGTAAACAATAAACTAAAAATATAAGAGACACACAGAGAGCAAGAAGTTAAATGGCGATGCTTATTAACAGTCACATAAACGCAGGTATAACGAGAAGCGAGATGCTTTAGTAAATTTTCTGGCGTGCAAAAACGAAGACTTAAAATAACGATAAAATCGCGCGCACGGTAAATGAGAATTTGTGGAGTGCACATGGTGGCGTGACACAGAAGTATTATCCGCGAGGAAACGGAAAAAGTCTCGAATTTATGGAAGTGCTAATTGGTATTGTTAGCGGAACCGTAGCCGGGAATAATAGCAATCGCGCCGCGGAATGACGCAAAAAGATGCCAAGAATAGAAAGCAAGCTCGCTCGGACCGATGATTTATCAAATGAAAGACTTGAGGGTCGGGCATACGATCTTCCACATTTTACATTTTTGCAAACGGAACCGAGAACAATGCGGATGAGAAGAATAAGTAAATCGCGAGTAGTCCAGATCAATATTGTGTATACAACTGCGCACAGGTACCGGACGGTACGAAGCGGCAGATTTTAAGATGCACGAAGCACATGTTGAGGTTTACAGTAATTCTATATTGCTCGACCCCGAACTGTCAAGAGAGGAATAATTCATGATCTTTAATTATAAAAGAGACGTGAAATTCGCAATAATATTTCGGAGTAATTTATTAATGAAATATCTCAAATTTCACGACCAACCGTAATTAATTACAGTAATTAGTGCAACATTTCCAAAATTTCACTTATTTTCCCATGAATATTACAGAAGCTGGAAAATTATTGATTGATCAGTGAATAATAATGATAGTATAATATTATTATTATTAGTACAGTGTATTATAGGATATTATAACGGTAATTATTTGACAATAGAGCACGTCAAATGCAGTTTGCTTTCCAATAATAGTATAAAACCATACAGAGACTGTCGATCGACATAAATTGCGTGCTCGGATATCCGTTTCTCTGATGTTAAATAAAAGTCACTGAAAAAGAGAAAATTCTAGCAACAATAGTTAGAATTATTGCAAGTGCGATAGAAGTGCCTCAAGTTCGCAGTTTGGAAAAAAAAACCTTAACGTAAAAAGTAAAATCAATGCGCTCGCGATTTTACGAAAAATAAAATGCGAGTTGCTCGGAGAATAGAATCGAACGAATGTTTTTCACATTACATTCACTCCACACACACAGATGTGTCGGTAAATTCAAACTTTCTCAATCAGGAATATTACACACAATCGTGATTCCGTCTCATTATTCAGTAACTGCGGAGTAAAAATTAAGGTTCGAGGAGGTCGGTGCTCCATCGATTCTTAGTACGGCCTTCGATTTCTCTGGGGAACGTTCTCCAAAAAGAGTCGATGATGACACGTGGTCGACGAAGTGACAAGATGTAGAGCATCGACCAGAAAGAAAACTGTCAAGCAAGCGAGAAGTTTGAACAATGTCAATTCCAGAAATAAATCACGAGTATCGAAGAGACGATATTTGCATCTCAATTAAAATTGATACAAATGTATATTGATTTAGTAATAATTATTTACAAAGAGAGAGATTTTTCGTTTTGTGCTGCTTCAAAAAGAAAAAAAAGACAAACAACATTGCTGTAACTTAGTTCTGGCGAATAATGAACTATATTTGAGATATTTCGCGATGCGTGCAGAATAATACGCACATTATTATCATTGAAACGTATTGTGCGCTAAATATAATGCGTTTTAAAGCAATATTTACGCGTGATAGATGATTTCGCGATGTCGTAATAAATGGAGGCGAAACTGGATATAAAATAAATCGCGTATTTAATATTTAGCAACCTATATTGTAAAGTGACTACGCGATCGTTTTGCGATAACTGTATTCGAACGGAAGGAAAAATATAAATGCGAAAACGTGATATTTTACGTCATAATTTCCATTAGGATATTTATTCAAAACACTGCGTTCGCATTCAGACGGTCAAAAAAGTAACAGATTTCGGAAATCACTTGTACAAAAGTGAGTTGCATTTGAACGCGCGATCAAATGTTTTTTTTTTAAACAAACACGAACATCGTTAACTCCCACAAAATCCTAATCTTCTTATCGCGACGCTCTATCGCCATCGTGGATGTGTTTCCCGATACACATAATGGATCGATGCGCTTAGAATTGGAATGTTCTTTTCCACTGACAGTCTCAAAACAAAGTCGATTGGAGTTTATGCGTTTTCATTGTCAGACGCATTACACTTGTAATCAATCTTTTACTTTTCGCTACGCGAAGCGACATGAACGTGTAATTACTCGAAAGGTTATATTGCTAAAAATAAATGAAAAGAAGATAGGAAACTCTTCCGCCACATCGACAAGAAGTAGCAAACGGTTTTGAGAAAAAAAACGTTCTAAACTTAATCTTGTACGACTAATTTGCGCGAAATAATATATTAGTGTGAAAATACACTAAATGTTTACACACACGTGTATTAAAAACTTTAGCAATTACCGTCTTCTTTTGTAATTATCGCTCTCTTTCTATCGCAACAAAAGCATACAGAGATTAATGAAAAATTCACGTTGCATCGTCAAGAGAGAAAGACAGGGAGAAAAGGGGGAAAAATACGAGATTTACTACCACGTGATCGGAAAAGTTATATATATGTACGTAGCTATATACTTCGTTCGCGATAATTTCTTATTTAGCGACCCCGATCTACCTTGAAGAATGTAGAAAATGTAAAGGCGGCTGTGCATATCCCAGTCGGCAACAGCTTCAAACTTCATGTCACGGGCAGGCCTTGCTAATTATTCGTCAGCACGCGAATGAGAGAAATTCCTTTCTCTTTCTCGGAGTGGGCGTGCGGACAGCGTGCGCGCACGATGCAAGCACGCAATGTTA
Organism: Pseudomyrmex concolor; assembly: GCA_014839585.1. Taxonomy (NCBI): domain Eukaryota; kingdom Metazoa; phylum Arthropoda; class Insecta; order Hymenoptera; family Formicidae; genus Pseudomyrmex; species Pseudomyrmex concolor. Next base: position 10,034 of record QVOB01022318.1, read on the forward strand.
TACAACGCCGGGCAATTTCCATTATGCAGCGTGCCTCTGTTATGCAAATAGAGACGCGTGTCTGAGCGGACGATCTCTTACGCGATGTTCGGTGCCCGGCCGTTTCTGAACATCGTAGAAAATTCAATTCGGTGAGGTCAACGCGTGAGTATCAGAACGCGTCGACGTGCGAGATCGTTTTTTTCTTTCCCTCGTCGCTTTGTTTCATTGCATTGTTTAGTGCAATCATGACAGACAACGCGACGACGGAGAGAAGGAGTCCATCTTCGAATAAAAACTCGAGCTTATGAATGACGCAAACAATTCTCTTCACATTTTTTTTGCGTGGAATTCTCGAACGAAACGCACGGTTTTTTTTTAGTCAAACAAAAATAATTCCACGATAAATATAACACACTATGTAAATAAAAACGAACAATTACTTTCACCGGTGAATTCGCGTTCAAATTAGCTAATTAGGTCGTGTCTCATTAAATGCATGTTATATTTCATAATACATACATGTAAGCGTCAAGAGCGTATTTAATAAATTTCGATCAAACTGACGGAAAATCATTATGAAAATCGTTTATTACGCCGGCTATAACTTGACACGTTTATAAAAGCTGTGTCATTAAATATAAAACACTAATATAAGGATCTTTTACGGTGTAAACTTTGTTATAAATTACGTACCAGAAAAATACAATATTTCCGAAATATGTATGTAACTAAAATATATAAATATAAGTGTTGAAATTACTGAAAATATGCGCATCGACGTATATAATACAAATACGATTAAATTATAGAAAGTATTTTCGCGCTGCTTTATATATTTCGCTCCTTATGCATTTAACACGTCACTTTAAGGTGATTTACGACAGCGGTCCTGAAACTTTAAAGTTGCGCATGCAGCAGCGGATTTGTTACTTCATAAAAATTTCACGACGATCGATTGAACGGGTCACGGCGCATGCATACGTCCAGGCTGTAATCGGAAGTTTCGGATCCTCTTAAGGAAATAAAATCCCATTGCGAAGGGTCGTATTTACTTTGAAGTTGCGCTTGCATACATGTACACGTAAGCGCGATAACTATTTGATACAGCGACGTCTTCCTCTTTGAAGAAGATCATCGTCACTTGTGGACGCGTCCAATATAAGATATATACGATACATTTATTGCAAAACGTAGGTTTTTAAAAAAAAATCTTCGAAGCAAGCAAGTAGCCCTTGCAAATGTTTACAACGCAAAACCACGTTGATGTTATTTCATCAATACGTTTCGCGTTATTGTATGTTTAGATATGGATCCGTTGAATTATATGCAACGAACAAACGCGGCAGTCGGTTGCGTTTCTTTTTTCTACATGAATTTGTTTCGCGGTAAAATCAACAGGCGATCAGAAAATTAACTTGGAAAAACTTTTCCAATGGATGCGCATTCGGCTAAGGTAGCGGTGCGCATTCGGGAAAATTATTATCAATGTACACACCTCGTCGGAAACTCCATGGAATCGAACGGTCGTTAAAGTTAAATTGGCTCGCTAATTAATTTCCACACCGTTGCCCTGTCCAATCGGCTCCTGTGTTTTCCGTGCACGCGATAGAACATCCATTTTCGCCGTGAACATTACTTTTAAAATTAGAAGGCAATCGACATCGTGCTGAGAGACGCATGTAATTAATAATATATAAAAACAAATTTGCACACGAGTTATTTATTCTTCGCGTCTCATTTCGGCTTATCATTCACGTGTTAAAAAAATATATATATTCTTATGCCTCACATATATAAAAGCAGCGTGCAGCGAACAAACTAGCTAGACTAGCAAAATGTAGAGAAAACATATCCTTTGCATAATGTTCCCTTATCTTTCCTCATAAAAGTGCCTCTTTCCGAAAAAAATTGCGAAATTTAAAAACGCGAACAGCAGATTGTTACACAATGTACTGTTGAAGCGTTATTAGTATACGAATATGAAAAGTATTAATGTATGAAAATTATGAATTATTTCTCTTTTCCTGACCAAAAAAAAAAAAAAAACTTAAAAGATTTTTTCCACACGTTTTCTCTACGCGCGTATCAAATCGACTTTCCCTGTTCCGTTCAATGTTGAAACGCCTCTCCTCTGAAGAAAAATGGGGAACGTAAAGCATCGAATTCGAGCATATAGATGTTTCAGAAAGGTTTTCAATCGCGGAATACTTTTAAGCAAAAATCGAAAGAGAAGCGCACGACTGCTGTTTTCCTGGGTAGAATCTAAATTTTCAGGAAAGTTCTGAGATCAGTACTCGGAACAGATTGCAAGGACCTGAAGATAATCGTGCGTGCGCGCGTATACGGGAAGGAAGACAATTGCGTCGAGAAACCTATCCGGTTAACATCAGGCTACCGCAAAGTGTAAAACGTCAGCTGCAAGCGCTGTTTTGCGCGCGTCCGGAATTGCCGACACGGCCGCAACCACACCGACATCGATTCTGTCTCTGCAGTTCTCTAGTGCGTTCTCATGCAACGATATTTGTACCACTTTCAGGAGACCCGCAAAAAAGAGCGCGGCGATATTTTCTTGGCGTATATTTTATGAAAAGAATTGAAACAGATCAGAAAAATATATCGATTCACCGTGTATATTTGTTTAATAATTCCTTTCGAAATCTTTCTCTCGAGCTCATTTCTCTGTGAGAGATGTAGAAATGTGAGAAACTTACTCTACGGCGGATCACACTTATTTATTTAAAAATTTGACAGTTTTTTATTAAATCGTTAAATAATTTTACTATAATAATATGACTTTTGTTTTCTATAAATGTATTTGTACTATATTGGAAATTCTCTTTATTTTTGTATAAGCAATTTCCTTACTTTAAGTAAAAATTGTAACTAGCGTGATAACTTTTGTAATTATTAAAAAACTTTTTATTTTATAATATCGTTATAATAATATTGTAATTCACTTCAATATAAGATTATACAAGTTTCTTTCCACGGTTTACAAACTCGAACGTAGTAACTCAACATGCATCAGCGCATACATATGAACGTACTAGACAGAAGGGCGAACCTTCGGTAACCCCGGAAACGGAAGCTCTTTGGTGGGTTGCTCTCTGAGTCATTGTTCTTAGCACGAAAGGGAACGCACAAACATTGTACGCGATGAATCGAGCTTTTCTCCAACACGAATTTCGGGCGTATCCAGCGGAAACGAATTGTAAGACTTTAACGTTAACGAGCAAGCACTGTTACGCTGCAATATTACATCATTATGACGAACGTAACATTTCCTTTGATGCATTTTACAAAAATAGAAACGCTATAAATTTATTAATTTATTTATTTATTTGAAAATCTTTGGAAAACTAGAGTAGATTCGTAATATGATGTCTTGAAAATAATCTTTACAACTTTTACTAGATTGTTGTAACAAATTTTTTTTATAGTTTTTTTTATAATTTTCTCTTTATGGTTTTTTCTTTATAGTTTTACTCTGTCAGTCGTTTTTAATTTTATCTCATGTGAAAAATAGTTTTAACCGTTTAACAGAAACCCGAGCACTTTTTGAAATAGATATACTATCATGAAATGCAATGTATTGATGTTCGTTCTTTCAAGTTTTCAGTCTCATAAAGGTCATTGGCCAAAAGTTTACGATGTCTGTCGAATGTTCGAGACGGTTATTAACCTGTCATCATAGTTCAATCTTTTTTTTCTTTTTTTTTTTTAATCAAGTGTTATGACATAACCGAGACAGCTCTATCACCCGCGTCACTTTTAATCTTTAACATTATACGACCGGGAAGTCACGTTGCGACGCGTCCAATCAGGTATATCCGGAGGTGGGTTTCGGAGAACGAGGGGGGGGATTTTGTGATTACGCGTATCGACGCCGCAAGAGCGTATGATGGTTCCATTTACATAGCACCGATGTATATAATAAAAAAAAAGATTCTATTCACCGCACGAATGAACTAGTAGACGAAAACGTCGCGTACTTTCCGATAAGTAACGTTACAGCGAGATCGACGCGAAATTTAAGCCATTATTTCTCGAGCTTTTCTCGGAAGAAAATTCATCTTCTCGAGAAAGCAGATTCTTTTACCTTGTGCGAGAGCAGAAGATACGATGCAACCAGGTATAACGATTACCGTTTTATTGGATGCTCATCAAACCGATGCTGCGAAAGGGATAAAATATGATTATATCTTTTTAGATTATACCGTATAAAAAAAAAAAACAAAAAAACAAAAAACAAAAAGAAAAAACTATCAAAATTATTCATCCGTGTAATATATTCGCGCGATTAAAAATTTATTCAACTCGCAAGTTTCGCCTTCGCTCAGCAAAGGAGTTATATTCATCAGAAATTATTTGTACGCACAAACTTCTAAGAAAACGTGGAATGAATGGATTGCAGCGAGCGCGCATTACAAGCTGTCTTTACGCGGAAAATATAAATTAGAATATTTTAATAGAACTTTTGCGAAAGGGAAGAAATTGCAGTAGAAAATAGGTTATCGACTTTTGCATCCTGAATGATAATGCGCCATATATATTTACATATATATATATATATTACATATATATATATACATATAGCGCGAGCCGCGGATTTTTGCGGGATTATCACGTAATAAAGTTCCTTCACTTCGGGCTGTGGAATGTCGTGCGTACTTATCGTCATGTGTGTATACGCGTAACGTTCAAACGCGGCGTGTAACGACACATGACCGCGATAATACGCGACGCGACTGCTGTGCAGCCTTTCATGATGACAAGCGTTCAAAGTTTCCCCCTCGTTGACACGTGACGTAGCTATGCAACACCACGATGCGCGTATTCATTATGCCGTGCCGCTCTCTTGCTGATGAGAGGGGAGAGCGAGAGGAAATTATGTCCCGTGTCTGCTTACGCCCCAATACCCCGGCGAGTGCATACTTGGCTGACGTGCGGAAGACGAATCGGTGTTATCGCGACTTTCGACGAATTAGCAGCAAACGTGTGCTGCAAACCTCGTGTAACTACAACCGTGCGTGTCGTGTGTTCATTTCGAATCAATCGCGTGTTTCGTTTCCGAGGGTTCGCGCGCGCGCGGCCACCCTTCGCACACACATCGGGAACGGTCATCCCTTCTGACCCGCTGACCGGTCTCTCTCCATCTTCCGGCCATTTTCGATTGTTCTTTTCTTCCGGTTCCGATTTTCCTCGACCTTACTCTCTGTCATTACTCTTTTCCTATCGCCGTACGTGACGTTAATCACCCGGCAAGGAGATCGATCAGCGATTAATGAGAAACGTCGGCTAGATGCGGAGGTGGAAATTTACACGATCCGTTTCGACCCCGGGTTGGAGTATCGGTGATCGATTCTATCCTTGGCTATCGGTGAGCGCCGAGTGTGGTAACGGAGAGTTGCGAGTTTAGACGCGGTGAATTAAAAGAATCGGAAAGAAGCTCCCGTAAGGCCGCGCGTAATCCACGTTAATCTTTCGAGAGTCGTTGGGACGAACTTCTTAATAAAGCATACGAGATATCGTCGTCGTGGCGAAAATGCCACGACGAAGTATCTTCGTGTCCGACACTGCGAAGCGAGCGTGCTTCTTCCCCAAAGTTTCACGGTCCGTCGGTCTATCTGTAGGTGGAAAACTGTTTGACATCTCGACGAACTTTTCCCACACCAATGCGCGCGTTTTCCCGAGTTTCCCCGCGGGTGGATCCTAACGTCGCGATATACTATTTAACGGCGTCGTATCGGGCAAACGAAAACGTTTAACGTAGGCCATGGAATTGACCACCGCGCACGGTATACAACGCGCGAAAAGCATTGTTGCGCAAATTAAAGGCCGGACCGCGGGGCTGAATAAGCTTGATTTGCGAGGAGCAACGGGATACTGTATCAACGAAAACGAGCGAACTGTTTAGTAACGGCAAACAAAGGTATATTATGGGTTCGCGTGTTTATCGGTTCATTATTAGATATTAGGAAACATTAGCGGAAAGACAAATTGTTGCCGTTAATTAACATGGTTGCGTTGGTAAGTACGTTTACGACATGTGTACGCGCGCGCCGTGCAAGAAACTTGTGCCATAGAAACTTGTGTTATTGCGTACACACACTCGACCAATTATTAGCGTGTAATTGGTTGTCGCACTTTGTTTTACGATAACGCGGGGCGAATGTTATGTGTGTTCCAAAGTACAATACCGTATCAATAATTGTGCACTTACAACTGCACCGCGCGGTCAGAAAACAGAAGAGATCTAGTTTATTCCGCGATTTCTACACTCGACGTGCGCGTATACACTTGAGTGTATACAGAAAAAAAAAAAAAAATGGATTAATTATATTTTCAACGGATTCAATTACTCGAACGATAAGAATAATTACGTTTCTGGCGGTCGATCGCGTTTTAAATTGTTAAAATCAGTAATCTCGAATTAAACGAGCGAACAAGAAGAATGGAAAGAAGAGATTCAGATTTCACGTGATTTCAGATTAAAGACCGCACCATGATTATAGATAGAAAGTTTCTCACGATATCCTTCTCTTCTCTTCGGGGTCGAAAGATCCTCCCCCGAACGACTTTCTTACTAACGACCGATTTGAAATGATTGCTTCATCGTCCACTTCTACGACTATGAATAGTCTAGAAGAAGACAAAAGCCGCCATTTCCTCAAATCTACGCTGAATGACGTTCGGCGGGAACGCGCTGAGTGAAGACTAGTCAGCCGTATTTTCTATACGAGATAGTCCGCTTTCAAAAGTCCCAAGTATTCCATGAAAGCTGGACGCGTATTGTACGACGCTTAAACTCGGTCGATGACAGTAATCCAGTTAAATCTCTTCGCGAGGACTCGATCTTTAAATTGAACGCGAACAAGAGTGAACAACAATTTTTTATTTTTATTTTTTTTTATATAAAAAATTCATACGCGAACGTCACGACGAGTGAGAGATGTGAAAAATCAGACAACCCTCCCTCGTGTGACCGGGGCATTGTTTCTCGCGCCGTGGCAACAACCAGACATTTTCTTGAATGTTATCGATCTATCAGTGCTCAGAGTATCTCGCTTTGCAAATATCGGACGCGAACGATAGGAAAACTTCACTTTACTCTTAACTTCGACGGAAAATGTTGTTTTTACCACTGGAAATACTTCGATCCATTGCGTAGCTCGTGCTTCTGTTCACCGTGCTCGACGTCGATTTCCCGTTAAGTTACTTTCCAAGATAGATTATTGGCCGGGACACAGAGAGAAGCAGATATCGGCTCTTGGATATCGAAATATTTCTGGCAAACGCGCGCGCACGCCACTCGTACGTGGTAGGTAACTCTTATTCTTGTCTCCGAGTTTTCGTTTCCTCGTTTGTAAGCGCAAGCACTTTTTTTTTAGCCTCATCACAAAACCGCTCGCAGCCGCGATGATCATTTATCGAACTGTCTGAGAGAGAAGAAAAGACAAGTATTTTTCTATTTTTAAATATAGCTCCATCTTGTAATCTCAACAAACTGTCAAGCCAAAAAAATTCGAGTTCTAGTTTTACAAATTCCAAATTTTTGAATAATTTAGATACATTTAGATAACACGTTTATTTATGTAGGTATGTCAATTTCACCGACTTGCAAATCACGTATGTGTATTAGAATGTAAAATAATGTACAATATGTAATAACATACATAAGATTGTGGATTAAGTATTAAACTTGAACACATACATTTTGACGGCAAAACGTACACCGCTTATGAGATTAAGATACGTCAGTCAACCTGGTGCATTACTTCGGAATATATAATACATCGTCTATTTTATCTTATAAACGTACAACAAATCGCGAATCCGGGGCAAGAGGAGCACAAGAGAGGTCGGTTCGCATAGTTAAGGACACTAGCGACGTAATACAGAGGGAAAACTCCGAGGAAAAAGTAGGAAAAGGGGACACGAAGTAGAAGCGCAGACAAGACAACGCTACGCATAGCAGGGCTCGGATTGCCATGTTGGCTGTTGTTCAAATGGTCTATCCGACAATAAAAAGCGATGCACGTCTTTTCCGGGAAATCCTCCGCTTCCGCGAGATTCAAACGCGGAGAATCCTCCGAATGCGTGGGCGGGAACGAGCGCAAGGGGGAAAAGGAACAAGCTCGACGACCCGCACCCATTGTCGGAGCTTTCCGCTCTTTCGCTCCGCTATATTTCCTCTTCATCTCCCTTCTTTCCCCTTCCCCGAATTGCGTTTTCCGTCTCTCTCTCGCCTTCGTCCGACTTCCTTTCAACGACGACTCCTCTTTGCTCATTCTTTCTTCCCTTCGCCGAACAACGCCTCCCCCTCCTCCTCCGTGTCGTCGTCTCACGAGTGGCCGAAGGAAGAAATGTGTTTGTGTTTGGACTTCCGCCAGATAATCTGCGGCAATAAATTTCTGTGTGTATAGTGCCATGTGATTGGTTTTATCTCTCGTGCTGTGGCATTCACTGCCGGGCTCGCTGCCACGGTATACCTAACTCTTTACCCTCGATTCGTGCGCGGCAAGGGAAGGACGATACGAAGGCATGCCGTGATCGTTGTGTGCGCTCGAGAAGAGTGGATATATGGCCACCTACCCGAGAAATCAACTCCCTAATTCGTTTACCGCGCGAGACTCTACGCCTGGTTTTCCGTTCCGCGCACCCCGACGCGCAAGTGTAGCCTTGAATTATAAGCGAGACTCCTCTTATGCTCCCCGGGGATGTCGAAGGCAGTTCCAGGCTAAGAGTGTCTCGTACACGTTTTGTATACGGCGTTTATCCGGCTTCATCCGAGACGCGGAAGAAGCTTCTCTTACTCTCTTATAAACTTTCGTGCATCAGCATTCACAAGTATCGTCACACGTGAATGACTGAAATATCAGAGGAACGTATCAGCTGCCACATCAGTTGTGTTTATGCAATATGTACTGCGTTTTATCAAGTTCGCGACAAATTTTCGCAACTTCGCGTGTATTTTTCGAAAACGTATGCGCGAAACCGCATACATTTTTCTATTTATATATTTATATATGCATAAATTCACACATTACGAAAAATATTTCTCTTTACTCTCGTTACGTGATACTTTTATATAAATTTGCTTTGAACGATTATTTCTATAATTTTCGCGCAAAACGTTAACTGTATTTATATATGAGAATTGCTTTTTAAAATGCGCACCGACGCAATCATTGTAATTTTTCTTTTCCATAAGGATCGCTTACATTTTCCCGGAAAATGTGTTACGTACTTCCAGAAGGCGATATGTCTTACGTTACGTATGCAACATGCGATTTAGCTATTCTGCAGAAACCAGGGCTCACCTCGAGAATTCCTTTACACTGCAACTACCCCAAGCGAGGTAACATCGAAAAACGGCCTGTTGCACATGACTGTGAAATATATCAGCCGAGCAAGAAGTATGTGTGTGTTATATTTGGAGATGGCATTTTTAGAGCGCGCATTGAAACCGTTATTTTCTAATAAAACCTCGAACCAAACAAATTTCCATCGCAATTTCTTATTACGCACAACAACTTTGTCTAATCCTTTCCGAGTAATTCGAAGATCTTCAATTTAAATTCAAATTTTCTCTGAATACTCTCTAAATTTCCTGGAATGAACATTCACTCCATGTTAGTAAAAATACTGTTATTCTTGATATATTAAGTAACGATATTTTTACTTCTTGGAATGAATGTTTACTCCAGGAAATTTAGACAGTACACGCGTGACAATTGCGATATTTTTCAATTGCTGTTTATCGCACATCGTCCGATTTAATTAATTCAGATCTTTGTGTGACGCGCGCGCGCACGATTTTCACGTTCTTTTTGCACAATCACGGAGAGTGATCTCTGATGCTTCATCTCGCAAAGGGAATCTTCGATTGTTCTCGGGCTTTCAAGCAGTCGCAATTACATCGTATCGCAATTACAAGCGTATCGCGAAACGTGTAAGCGTCATGACTCTTCAAACGGTCATCCTGTGCATTTTATCACAAAAGGAACGCGTTTTCTTTTTCTCTCATGTACAAGAAGCGTATATTCGAAAATGAGTGTATTGCCGTATTGCACGAGACGTGCATTCTCCGAAGCGGTGTTACTAAGGACGGTCTTTCAAGAGATCGGATAGATGGAAGACGGGCGCGCGCGAAGATGTTTTCTCTCTCTCTCTCTCTCTTTCTTTCTCTCTCTCGCTTGGTTGAATAAGACGATGCGATATCGATCGGACGACGAGACAACCGGAACTGCTACAATGATTCGTAGGATGCAATTCGAGGTTACCTCGCGAAGACATAGGGAAAGTCGTGTTATTTACGATGTACATAAGGCGCGCAATCGTAACGGGGCCGCTCTCGGCTTATCCACATACCCGGTCCTCTTATCGCGGTGGACGTCGCTTCCCTTGCGAGCGGAACTACATTGAGGTAAAACGGAGAGGATTTGCTTAAAACACACTGCTAGTCAAGCCCCGGCGGACGCGCGGAGAAGAGCTTAGCTCGAAAAACAGTGATGAGACCGCAGTGCGCATTTCTATATTGCAGTAACCAATTTTTTCTCCTCCCTCCCTCAATGAGCTCCTGTCAGTCCAAAATCTCTTTTAATATTCTTAAGCGCAGCGCGCTTTCAACAGAGCTTTACGTGAAGGTTACATGCGAATCTATAACATAACGTCGACGCGGTATTAAGCGCGCATATGCTGCGGCAAATAATGTTAAATTCATAACGATAGAGCCATGTTAATAGCTGTGCGGCCAAGCGGCGTTTGGTTTAACGTTTTGTTATAACCACTAAATACAGAACGAGGAGAGAGAGAGAGAGAGAGAGAGAGAGAGAGAGAGACCGTACACTGCGTTTAGAACGTATCGCAGTTATTTCAGTATATATTGTACCGTATATTATACAAGAGTCTGTGGTATATACGCAATCTGTAACCATTTCTGGAACTCAATGTAAAAGCGTTTAATTGAATTCTGACGAAGAGCACGACAAAGGCGTTCGACGTGAACGCTGTCTTTCAAGAGAGTAATATCGTCATGCTCGTACATTGTTTGCTTTTATCTTCACAAAATGATCCTCTTCTATTTTTGGTCCACGTTCGCTTTTTGCATCTTGCGACGTGAGAGAAAAATTTCTTTTCCCTTCTCCCTCTTCTTAAAACTTCTCCGTTTCTTACGACATAACTTTGATGCGCATCTCTATGCCAATATTTTCGACGAACGGGTAATAAAAGACACGCATCGAGGAAACGATAAAACGATATATGTATATTTTGCGTTTCCTAGACTGCAAGCGGGAGAGAACGAGAGAACGAGAGAGAGAGAGAGAGAGAGAGAGAGAGAGAGAGAGAGAGACACACACACAAGAGGACAGGAACTCGATCTGTCTACGAGGCTACCTCGTTTCAGGCAAAGTATATTCAAAGTGCCCAAGCAGAGAACTTCCCCAATCCCTTTCGCGTTCCTTGTACACGGCGTTCCTGCAGGTACTGGCGGATGTTGGTACAGCCGGAAACGCTGGTGCACGGTCGTCGAACGTAGTCGTACGATAGAGCCAAGGAAAATTGATGCTCCGAACCGTCCCGATGTCAGGATCCTGAAGAGAACGGTTCTCTCTCCTTCTCTCGCGGGTCTTTCCATACCGAGAGATCGCACATTTCTCTCCCCTGTTCTTTCTTCCCGCGTCACTCGTGACACGTCTTCGTTAGTACCATGATCTTTCTCTCTCTCTCTCTCTCTCTCTCTCTCTCTCTCTCTCGGCGTGTCCCCTCGCTTCGTAAATTCCACCGCGAGGATCTCTCGAAATAGAATGAATCGTCGAACCGGGCGCGTCATCATGAAGTCACGTACTTCGTCTCGCAATCCTGTATTTTTTGACATTTTTCTACTTTCCGAACAAACTTTCCTTGAAATTTTTCTCTTATTTTCTTTAACTTAATTCAACTAACCTAACCTAACCTATCTTTAAATAACAATGAGTTAAGCTAAATATTTAACTAACTTAAAAATATCTTTAGTTTTTAATGGAACTCTTGAGAAATAATTCTGGAAGATTGAGTCATAGGAAGTTGTCGATGCTCGAACTGATAAACAAGCGGTGTTCTTCGGTGGCCTCTCAATACTTATTACGAAGGAAGTGTACGACTGGAGTATCCTCGAGTGAAAAAGTACACAAAATACTCCCGATACCGTTGGCCACCATCCAGTTCCGACAGGCAGTTTAACTGTTTCCCCGCGTCTCGGAGGTTACCCCGACGCAACGAATGTGTGTCATTGACTTTCCGCGAGGAGGCAATGCTTAGCGAAACGACGTTAATGCGTCGACGTTGCTCTTAAGCTGTCCCGTTTCAACATTTTCTGCCGCCGGTTTCGTGCAATCGACATCTTCTTTACTGCGCGGGGTCCTGTAATATTTTATTCCGGCGCGACCGCTTCGGCACATCCACATTCTCAGCGGAAGAATTATCGATAAAAGCGCTCGAGAAATTTGTCTTTCTCGGGAACATGCGCTGCCACTATCCGCGCGCCGTTCCGCCGTTCGAGACACATTGAATTACATCTTCCTGTTTCTTTCTCCCTCTTCCTTTGTTCCACGTATCGCTCGCCCATTAAGCCATCCAACGTCTATATCGATCGCGCGCTAAAATAAAACGCCTAGCGCTTTTGTAATAATAATTCTCATCGACTCGAAAAACTCGACTTCACTCGAGCGCGCATTTGTTATTCCTCTCCATCGATTGTTCCTTTATTTTCTCATTTTGTTAATCCACTTAGCTCGAGCGTTCGTTTTTGTTCTACAAAATTATATACGATATCTTCTTTACGAAATTATCTCATTTATCTGCGGGATTTATATTCGATCTCTCCGCAGCGCGCGCGTTGAAAATCGTACAGGAAAGGTCTGAATGCGCGGTAAGGATTGACGTCTTACGAGATTAATTTCCGCGATCATGAAAGAAAAACGTGCGACGGATACGAAACAAATGACTCAATCGGCCTCCTAATTCAAAGCCGCGCGTTTCCGCCGGCGGGTGACAGCGTTTCGTTACCCTTCGGCGATTATAAAACACGATCCGGAACACTTCTGTGTTTCTCAATGGTGCGCTTCTCTTACTATGTGTGTGTGTGTGTGTCGCCTAGAAAAATATTCGACATTCTGAAAACGCGCACGTGGACTTCCGGGAGAAATCGCCTTTCGCGCTCTACGTCTTCGCTCTTCTCTCCATTATTATTTTACCGTCCGACAGGCAGTATCGACATACACGTACCGCGTACGTGAGAGAAACCCTTTCACGTTGCCCAGCTCTCTCTCTCACAGTGCTTTTACTCGATTTAACCCCCTGCCTACTTACTCGACAACGACGACGACGACGACGATCGTTGGTTCCTCCAGCAATAATGGCCAAGGACAAATCATTTCACTCCGGCCGCCATTATCGTCGATGCTACTGTCGACATTGCCGATATCGTCGTCTACCGCCGAGAGAGGGAGGAAGGAGGGGGCTTTCGGTCGCCGGCAAAGAGGCTTTACCTCCTGATTGAACAAGCTCCAAATCGATCTGACTCCGGGAATTTCCCAAGCAACGCGATGACAGACTTCAATTTCAAGCGTATATTCACTTGTTGCCGGATTACCCACCCTTTTCTCGATCGCGTTTCCTCCTCGCGCGCGATCCCTTTTCTTCCGCGCATTTGAAACGTTATATGTCATCGCGAATTTCGATCGCTTCTTTGGCGATGGGGAGACCATTCGTCTCATCGGCGTATCCCGTCGTCGGTCTCCGCGACATTAATCTCGGCGTATTTCTGATTCCTGCGACATTCTCTCTCGCGCGCGCGCGCCGACGCGCGTTAGTATTAACGTTGTCGAGCTCGCTATAATTTTGTCGAGCGATAATAAATCTAAATGCCCGATGCCATACGTCGATTGCGATGAAAGCCCGGATTTACACGGGCAATAAAATCTCGCTTAGCGAACGGATAAACGTCATATTGCACCGAAGCGATCGAAAGAGTATGGGATCGCGGACGGAGAAAGGAAGTATAAGGACGGAGAGCGTGTGCACCGGAAGAAATGACATATTGCGGCGCGAGGTCGATCAAATTACGTATATACCGGCTAAAGTGCAGTGTGTTTTTTCTCGCAAAAGGTCCGAGAGGAAAAATTATGTTGGATCAAAACATGTTTGAGCCGCGCGCCCAAGTGCACTAAAGTGAACACTTTTATTTTCGATAAATTCGTCAAATTTTATCGACGACGAACATCCCGGAAAATTC